>JAVIAB010000091.1:4345465-4590465 GCA_032433765.1 Megaustenia siamemsis | reverse complement strand
TACTGATACTACTACTAATACTATTGCTATTACTAATGATGCTTCTACTAGTACTACTACTTTTAGTGTTATTATTTGTGTCGTTCTTTAATATAACATATATGTTGTAGTCGTCTGTTGCATATAAAAAGGGAGGGACAAATATCGTGAATGACAATTATTTTAGTGGGAAAGTGCATGGGGCAAGAAACAATGCAGGCAAGATTTAAATGGACGGACAATATCGTACTTGGACGGGAAGATCGGCCATAGAGTGGTACCATCAAGGCAAGAGAGGGAGAAAATAGTAAATAGTATTCTGGACATCTCACGCAGGATAGAGCAAACTTCAGAGTAAAGAAAATAGCATAAAATGGTATGGAGCAACTAAACTAACAGAAGGACAAGACAAATTACGTTTCGGGAAAAGCTTTCATCAGGTCATCATCATCATTGAGTGCCGTCTCCGCATCGAATGTTGGCTACCATGGAGCGTCATTCCACTCTGTCTCTCACCTTGATGGCGCAGATTGCCATAGGCTGACTTGTCCATCTTTTGATGTTACTCGTCCATGTTAGTCTTGGTCTGCCTCTTTTACCTTGTATTTTCCCTTCTAATATTACTTTTATTAGACTGTTGTGTCTTTTAACATGACCAAAAAATTTCCATTTGTCTTGCTCTAATTGTGTTTAGTAGTTCTTTCTTCATTTTTAGTTGTTTTAAAACTTCCTCGTTTGTTTTCTTTTCTTTCCATCCAATTCTACCTATCTATCTATCTATCTATTGACCTTTCGAGCCGTAACCGGCCCATAGGGCGTAGACCAAGATACACCTTCTCCTATATGAATTTTTGTTCTAGCAGTTTTCTTTTAAAGATATTTTATCAAATCTCGCCATCTGTCTCTGTTCTGTGCAAGCAGTTCTATCTCATTGAGGGAGCCGATTCCTGCTGCTCTTGCCTCTCTCATCAATGTTCTTCTCAGTGTCTCCCTGGGTCTTCCTCTTTTTCTTTTACCTGTTGTTTCCCATATGAGGGCTTGCTTTGCTATTCGATTATTATCTCTTCTCATCACATGTCCAACGTATGACCATCGTCTTTTCTTTATTACTGAAGATATTAGTGGTTGATTGGCGATTTCTCTAATTTCCTCGTTTGTTTTGAATTCGTTCCATTCTATACCAAGTATTTTCCTTAGACATTTATTTTCGAATGCGTTCAACTTTGTTTCTATATCTCTTGTTGTTTTCCAGCTTTCACACGCATACGTAAGGGTTGATAGTACATTTGATTTGAATAGCCTAAGTTTTGTGTTTGTGCTAATGAGTTTTGATTTCCACAACTTTTCAAGGCTTCTGAAAGACATTGCTGCTTTAGCCAGTCTGATTCTAATTTCTTTGCTCGTATCCCCTTCTCGATCAATGTGACTTCCAAGATAGATAAAGTGATCGATCTCTTCTACTGGTTTGTTTTCCATGTATATTTTGTCACTTGTTGGAATTAAACTTTTCATGACTTTAGTCTTTTCATGATTGACCTCAAGCCCAATTTTGCTGGCTATTGATGATAGTTCATTTGTGTTTTCCTGCATCGTTTTTATCTGACTGCTGATGAGAACTATGTCATCAGCAAAGTCGAGGTCCTCCAAATGGTCTCCTTGTATCCATTCGATGCCTTTATTACCAGTGCAGCATTTCTTCATTATGAAGTCCATGACAATTCCAAATAACAAGGGCGATAAAATACATCCTTGTTTAACCCCAGTTTCTATTGGAAACATTCGCTCAGTCCTTCCTCTGTTCGAACTGCACATGTGTAACCATCATACATGTCTTTGATAATATTTATGATTTTTTATGGTAAACCATATTGCTTCAGAATTTTCCACAAAGAATCTCTATGAATACTATCAAATGCTTTTTTGAAGTCGATGAAGTTAAGTACAAAAGGTTTTTGCTTTTCAATGTGTTCCTCCAATATAAGTCGTAGAGTGAAAATGTGGTCAAGACAGCTTCTCCCTTTTCTAAACCCAGCCTGTTCTTCACGCATTACTGTATCTATTGAATCCTTTATTCTATTTAGGATGATTTTACAGAATAACTTTGAGGCAACTGACAAAAGTGTCACGCCTCTCCAGTTGTTACAATCTCTAAGATTGCCCTTTTTTGGAATCTTAACAATGATTCCTTTTTTCCATTTATGAGGCGTCTTCTCTGTTTTCCAAATGATGTTGAACATTTTTTGGAGATGTATTAAATTATGGCTATCAATTGCCTTGAGGATCTCAGCTGTTAACTTATCCTCTCCAGCAGCCTTGTTATTGGTCATTAGCTTTAAGGTGGTTTCTATTTCACTCAAGGTGAAGTCATCTAAATTTACATCTAATTCTGCTGCTGGTGTTTCAGCTTCAAAATCTATTAAACTGTGAGGTAGTGGACGGTTAAGAATTTCTTTGAAGTGTTCCGCCCAACGGGCTTTTATGTCTGCGCTTGTTGTTAGCATTAATCCAGATTTGTCTAGAATTGGTGTTCCACTGGATGTATAGGTGTTTGTCAGCATCTTTTGTACAGTATAGAGAGTTCTGCTGTCTCCTGTAATTGCAGCTGTCTCTGCTTTCTCTGCCAAGTTGTCTATATAAGCTCTTGTATCTCTTCTTGCCGAACTTTTCACTTTGTTGTCTAATTCTTTGTATGTTGCTTTTGCCAGAACCTTTCCAAGATCTGTCTTTACATTAGTCATGGCTCTCTTTGCTTCTCTTCTTTCTTTGATGTATTTCCATGTGGTGTCTGAGATCCAAGCTCGTTTTTCCATTTTCTTCAGTCCGGCACTTGCTTCTGCTGCTGTCATTAGTATTTTGCTCTGTGAGTCCCACATTTCATTGATATCTAAGTCTATTTCACCGAGTGCTGAATAACAATTACTTAGCTCTATGTTAAACTTTTCCTTTGTGGCTTCATCTTTCAGTTTATGACTATAAATTGTATGTGTAATTGACCTCTTCTGTTGGTTTCTAAATTTTAATCTTATTTTCCCAATGCGCAAGTTGTGATCACTATTAACATCAGCACCTCTGTAAGCTCTTACATCTATTAATGATGATCTGAATTGTTGTTTAATACATAGGTGGTCAATTTGATTTGAGGTTCTATCATCAGGAGATATCCATGTTGTTTTGTGAATATTTTTGTGTGGAAATAATGTCCCACCTATAACTAAATTTTCTATTAAACATAATTCTATTAATCTTTCTCCATTCTGACTTGTTGTATTACAGCCTTCTCTCCCCATCACATGTTCCACTCCTGCGTTATCTTGTCCTACTTTGGCGTTGAAGTCTCCCATTACAATTAAAAGATCGTGTTTTGGTATTTTGTTTATAAGTTGTTGCAGTTGGTTATAAAAATCGTCCTTAACTTCATCATCAGCTTCGTTAGTAGGCGCATAACATTGAATAATTGAAAGTCTTCCATGTTTTGTTTTGTATCGTGTTCGTATCAGACGGCTGTTTACCGGTTCCCATTCTAATAAACTTCTTGCAGCTTTGTCTGTCATCATTATGCCTACTCCTTCACGGTGTTTTCCATCTTCCCTTCCAGAAAAAAACTACTATTTTATTATCAATAGATCTCCTACCTGTTCCAAGCCAGCGCATTTCGCTTAATCCTAAAATATCTAGATCGTATCTGTCCATCTCGCTCGCGACCTGTGCATGTTTCGTCGGAGCGGCCATTGTTCGCACATTCCAGAATCCTATTTTTGTTGTTGTTTTAGGGCCGAAAAAACTATCACTACTATCTACTGCTAATTTACACATTCTGTATCAGGTCTACGTTTCATTAACAACATCGTTTTTACGATAGCGGCTTGTTAAACCTCTGATCAACGGTTCTATACCAAGCCGGAGAAAAATAATTCCTCCATTTTGGAAACAACCGGAAACATCCTACTAATTCTACCTATTCTACTATAAATCCACATTTCAATGGCCTCAATTTTCTGTTCTGTTTTCTGGTCTAATGTCCATGTTTCTGCACCATATAGGAATGTTGAGAAGATGTAACATTTTGCTATTCTTAGTTTTAGCCCTGGTGTTATTTGTTGTGATGTTAGTATGTTCTTCATGGCATTGAAATTACTTTTTGCCATTCCTATTCTTTTATTTTTTTCAGTTTTACATTTTCCATCACTGGTTATAGTATGCCCCAGGTAGTTGTAGCTCTGGACTGTCTCTAGATGTATTCCTTCAACTTTGTTTGATATTTAATTGTAGGACTTGTAAATTTTCTTTGTTTATGATCATAGTTTTATTCTTTTTGATAATCATATCTAGTCCATATTTTTTGCTTGTCATGTTTATTACATTAAGTAATTGTTGTAGATCTTTAGGATTTTCTGCTAGTAGTACAGTATCATCAGCATATCTTAGGTTATTGATTATCAGATTTCATCAGGTATAACCGACAAATTATGTACGTTATACTTGATAGTAACTGCCTTGGTGGGAGCCAAGTTTCATCGCAACATGATGATAGTGATCTAGGTGAAGTTTTTAAATGCGTCTTTGAATAAGAATGGGTATAGTCGCAAAATGGCTTCCGTTGCTGTGGAACATGACAGCTTATGTTTTCAATGTCAGTACATGGTCGACACGCATCCTGGGGATGGTTTAGTATGTACGAACCACTTACACGCCTGCTGATCGGATCTGGAAATTGGGGAGAGATTACCTACCAGATGCAACGCTTCCTCACTCCCCTTCGGGACGGATCCAACTGCCTTGTTAACGCTTTTATCTGAAAATGGATAACGGAAGATTTTCTGTGGGCTATAGAAGCGGTTACTTGGTTGCAACTGGCAAAGTACAAGGACAGAGAGATCGCGGACGGCAAAGAGAGAAGAAACTGGATAGCTTGGTTCATGGCACGGAAAATAATCAACAATAGAATTGATACGATGTACTGTGGATAGAAAAGTTTAGAACTAAAATCCCCACTTGATATTGGATTCATAGATTACGAAAAGGCATTTGATAGTTTAGACAGAAGAATGCTTTGGAAGTTGCTGAGTCATTACGGAATCCCCATAAAGTTTATTAACCTGATAAAAACAATGTATGAAGGAACGAAATGTAGTGTGGTGCATGAAGGACAGCTTACAGAAGCATTTGAAATAAGAACTGGAGTAAGGCAGGGATGCCTTCATGTCTCTTTCTACTGGCCATAGATTGGATTATGAAAATAACTCAAAACAACATAAATGGGATCCAGTGGTCACTGACCAAACAACTTGATGATTTAGACTTTGCTGATGAAATAGCTCTCCTATCACACAGCCATCAACAGATGTAGGATAAAATGAGCAAACTTGATGAGAGATCACAACAGCTAGGACTGAAGATTAATAGCGATAAGACCAACGTTATGAGAATTAATACAGTTGGCAATAATCAAATAAAACTAGGAGAAATACCTCTACAAGACGTACAATCATACATATATCTGGGCAGTAATATAGATAAAGAGGGGGGAACATAAAATGATACAATAATATGGATATCAAAAGCAAGAGGAGCTTTCATTGCACTGGGAAACATATGGAAATCCAAAGAAATTAGGTTAAATACAAAAATAAAAATGTTCAACTCAAATGTTAAGTCGGTCCTATTATATGGCTGTGAAACACGGAGAACAATAAAATTGACAATCACGAAGATACAGACTTTCATTAATGGATGCTTACGCAGAATAAAAGGATGGAAATGGCAGGACAAAATCACTAACTTAGAATTATGGAAATGTACCAGTCAAATACCAGTTGATAAAGAGATACAGCGAAGACGATGGCGCTGGATAGGACACGCACTACGTAAGCCAACAGAGAATATTACACAACAGGCCCTTTTTGGAATCCCCAGGGGAAAAGACAAAGAGGAAGACCAATGAATTCTTGGAGAAGACAGATAGAAACTGAGATGAAGATGATGGGGAAGACATGGAATGATCTTAAAAGAATGGCAAAAAACAGAATGACTTGAAAAGTGTTTGTTTAGGACCTATGCTCCACAGGGAGCTTAAAAAAAAGGTAGAAGAGACTGTGGATAGAGAATTCTGGAATGACATGATCGCCTACTCCAACCAGTATGGCGCATGATAATGATGATGAATACAATCGGCATGGCGGTGTGCTGATTGAAGCCAGCAATATGTAGCTCTTGGTTATGTGGGGTACAAAGACATAGTAACACTATATTTCCCTGTTGATTTTGACCGATACAGTTTATTCGCCAAGGAAATTCTCCGGTACCTATTTTCAAGAGTTTGATAAATCTTTCAGCTCTGTTGGTCGAGGAATTAAAAAAAAAAAAGCAATCTGCCGTAGCTGAAAGTCTAACCAGCATCACCTGGCCAGGATGGATGTAAACAATATAGTATTTCGTAATTTCCTCTGACACGGTTCTGGGTACCGATGGAAACAGTGTTCTTGACAGATAATCTGTTTACTCTATTTCTAAACCATCAGGGGTCACTGAGGTTAATGGTACTGAAATTGGGTCACGGTGAAAACGAGGCTGTGAATCCTGGTAAGTGACGTATAGATTGATTCTTGTTACAGTTTATGTAAAGCGTTCCATTAATTTGTTTCCTATTTCTTTTAATTGGGGGGCGATCTATCTCTCTTATTGTTGTGAACGTCACGTATACAAACGATACCCCTCGGGACATGCAAATGGAATACATCGTCATTAGAATCCCGTAGGATTGTTAATGGCAAGAGAAGTCTCTGGTCATAGGAGCGACAATGAAATAAGAGCGGAGAAGAAAAACTATGCTTTTATATCACTGTCAGTGGGGGGAGGGGAGGGATAGTCTAGAAATAAGACATCGAGCTCTGGACAAGACGGTGACAGGGTTCTCGCAGCAGCCAGTGCTTATTTTGTACTTTAAATTTGTGATTTCTTCGTAGCTTTACGTTCTCTCCTTTTATCTGGGTAGTGAGATTCGGTGTCTAGCTCTCTCCTTTTATCTGGGTAGTGAGATTCGGTGTCTAACTCTCTCCTTTTATCTGGGTAGTGAGATTCGGTGTCTAGCTCTCTCCTTTTATCTGGGTAGTGAGATTCGGTGTCTAGCTCTCTCCTTTTATCTGGGTAGTGAGATTCGGTGTCTAGCTCTCTCCTTTTATCTGGGTAGTGAGATTCGGTGTCTAGCTCTCTCCTTTTATCTGGGTAGTGAGATTCGGTGTCTAGCTCTCTCGGATAAGAGAAAAAAAACAGAAGGTCTCGTAAGCATTTTGCGAACGTTAAATAATCCTTGGCAGTTGAAAATCGAAAAGAGAAGGTAATGACTGAAACAGACAGCTGCCTTCATAAGAGTGTGGAGTCCTAGTCTGAATGTGCCATGATCGCAACAGAAGAAGAAGTATTCCCTCAAGTTCCATGCTTCATTGACACTCTCAATCTCTTTGACTAGCTCACAGTCATTCTACCATTTCCTAATCCGGGATGTCCGTGTAGAATTGTTAGGAAAAACATTTCCTAAAAAGCGTCAAAATGTTCGACGATTAAGCAAAACATATATGAGAGTACATCTGAAGTCGAACAATATCTGCGTATATGGCGAGGGACACCTGAGAGCATGTCTGCCGGTGTGAAACATGGGAAAGAAGTTATATTCATGTCAAATGTAGCCTGTGAGAACTTCGTGAGAGATATGAAAGCTGGCGTAGGGACAACTTCAAGAATTACATATCACGGTCACAATGAAGAACCTGCCGCCCCATGGTTTGCTAGAGCAAGTTACCTCATCAGCCTAATTGTTACCAATAATTGTTTGCTTATAATACACAATGTTGTGTTGATGATGTAAAATGATATAACTAACGATGGAAAGTATAAGCCAGAAATAAACAAAAGAATAGGAATGGCTAAAAGTAATTTTAACAACATGAGACATATACTCACATCAAGCAAATAACATCAGAACTAAAATTACGAATTGTAAGATGCTATATTTAGTCAATCTTTGTGTGTAGTGCAGAAACATGGGTATTAAAAAAGAAAACAAAGCATACAATTGAAGCCTTTGAAATGTGGATCTATAAACATGAGGCGAATTGGGTGGAGGAAAAAGAAGACTAACAAGGAAGTTCTGAATCAGCTGAAAAGGAAAGAAAGAGAACTACTTAACACAATTCTAAAAAGACAAGATTTTTGTGGACATGTGAAAGGACATATCACGCTTCTACTACAAGTCATCTTGGAAGGGCGGGTAGAAGGTAGACGAAGCAGAAACACACCAAGACTAAAGTGGAATGATGACATCAAAAGGTGAACCTATGACAACGTGCAACATCAAGACTATGGCGTCCCATCATAGCCAACCTTGGATGCGGAGACTTCACCCAATGGATGAATGATGTCAAAATGGAGCCCGCGGTTTATCATTGGCTTCTGAAAGTAGGTACAGTCATGAGGACGGTAATCACTAAAGTCCTGCTTTCTTTGAAAAGAAACAAACGCTCTCTTGGTAATCCCTCTGTTCGTGATTTCTTAAAAAACATAACAAACGCGCTCTGGATTTACGTTTTGAAGGCAACACCTACAAATGCTATGCTAAATAGGCGCATATATAAGTGCTATATAGGCGCATATATCAGAGCTAGATAGGCGCATATATGAGTGCTATATAGGCGCATATATCAGAGCTAGATAGGCGCATATATGAGTGCTATATAGGCGCATATATCAGAGCTAGATAGGCGCATATATGAGTGCTATATAGGCGCATATTTCAAAGCTAGATAGGCGCATATATCAGTGCTAGATAGGCGCATATATGAGTGCTATATAGGCGCATATTTCAAAGCTATATAGGCGCATATATCAGAGCTAGATAGGCGCATATATGAGTGCTATATAGGCGCATATTTCAAAGCTAGATAGGCGCATATCAGTGCTAGATGGGCGCATATGTGAGTGCTAGATGGGCGCATATATCAGTGCTAGATGGGCGCATATGTGAGTGCTAGATGGGCGCATATATCAGTGCTAGATAGGCGCATATATCAGTGCTAGATAGGCGCATATTTCAGAGCTAGATAGGCGCATATCAGTGCTAGATAGGCGCATATCAGAGCTAGATGGACGCATATATCAGTGCTAGATAGGCGCATATTTCAGAGCTAGATAGGCGCAGATCAGTGCTAGATGGGCGCATATATCAGTGCTAGATAGGCGCATATTTCAGAGCTAGATAGGCGCATATATCAGTGCTAGATAGGTGCATATATCAGAGCTAGATAGGCGCATATATCAGAGCTAGATAGGCGCATATATCAGTGCCAGATACTCGCTTATATCAGTGCTAGATAGGCGCATATATCAGTGCCAGATACTCGTTTATATCAGAGCTAGATAGGCGCAAATATCAGTGCTAGATAGGCGCATATATCATTGCTAGATAGGCGCATATATCATTGCTAGATAGGCGCATATATCATTGCTAGATAGGCGCATATATCAGAGCTAGATAGGCGCATATATCATTGCTAGATAGGCGCATATATCATTGCTAGATAGGCGCATATATCAGAGCTAGATAGGCGCATATATCAGTGATAGATAGGCGCATATATCAGTGCCAGATACTCGCTTATATCAGTGCCAGATAGGCGCATATATCAGTGCCAGATACTCGCTTATATCAGTGCCAGATACTCGTATATATCAGTGCTAGTTATGAATCCCACTGTATCTGCCTGTAGTGGCCGTATAAATAGATTAACATGTCTAGCCAAGCAACTAGATATCATAGAGGAAAGGCAATTAATCATAAACAAGAAATGCCCTTCTAAAATCGGATGCATTGGGCCGTAAACCACAATTTAACGAAAATAGGCACATATAACACCATTTGTAAGGCTAGCCGCACAGATGTGTAAATGGTCAGGCGAACAGAAATAGATCCATACAATTTACACTCAAAAAATCGTTAGGTTTCTATTTTGGAAACTAAACTGCCACATTTAGGCATAATTTAACAACTCTACCCCGCCTCCCTCTGTTCGATTATTTGTAATAGTTCTCGTCTCCCCGCTTCTATTTTCACTTACCAAATAATCTTTGTACTAATGGATTAATAATCATGGACTGAAAATGTGCCTTAGTGATGGCTGTAGCAACTTTAATGGTTCTCATTCTGTGTATCGCCGTCGCCTCCCATTGGTTCATCTCACAGATCATATCTGATGGAGTTAAATGACCGTCATTTCCTGTCCTTCGGGCTATCTCCGTTTCCTTTTTGCCCGATCTATTCGTCATAGATATATATGTTTTTTTTTTATTTGGAAGTTGTTAACATTTTCCGCTCAACTCTCATGCCATCTCTATCTCACTTTCTCTTTATGTGTTTCCATGTCACTCTTTTATCTTCTCTCTGATATCTCCCTTAATTTCTGTGCGTTATTTTTTGTTTTCGTGTCTTTTATTTGCGTGTCTTTTTAACTGTTCGCAGCTCTCCCACTACATTCTCTCTTACATTTTCGGTATCTCATGCTCTTCCTTGATCGTTTCCTCTCTCTCTCTCTCTCTCTCTCTCTCTCTCTCTCTCTGTCTTTCTCTCTCTCTCTCTCTGTCTCTGTCTCTCTCTCTCTCACTCTCTCTCTCTCGTGTTTCTCATTTTCTTCGATCGCTTATGAGTTATCTCTCTCTCTCTCTCTCTCTCTCTCTCTCTCTCTCTCTCTCTCTCTCTCGTGTAACATTTTCTTCGATCGCTTATGAGTTATCTTTCTCTCTCTCTCTCTCTCGTGTTTCTCATTTTCTTCGATCGCTTATGAGTTATCTTTCTTTCTTTCTCTCTCTCTCTCTCTCTCTCTCTCTCTCTCGTAACATTTTCTTCGATCGCTTATGAGTTATATATATATATATATATATATAGCGTATGTAATATTTTCTTCGATCGCTTATGAGTTATCTTTCTTTCTCTCTCTCGTGTGTATCATTTTCTTCGATCGCTTATGAGTTATCTTTCTCTCTCTCTCATGTGTATCATTTTCTTCGATCGCTTATGAGTTATCTTTCTCTCTCTCTCTCGTGTGTATCATTTTCTTCGATCGCTTATGAGTTATCTTTCTCTCTCTTTCTCTCTCTCTCTCTCGTGTGTATCATTTTCTTCGATCGCTTATGAGTTATCTTTCTCTCTCTCTCTCTCTCGTGTGTATCATTTTCTTCGATCGCTTATGAGTTATCTTTCTCTCTCTCTCTCTCATGTGTATCATTTTCTTCGATCGCTTATGAATTATCTCTCTCGTGTGTATCATTTTCTTCGATCACTTATGAGTTATCTCTCTCGTGTGTATCATTTTCTTCGATCACTTATGAGTTATCTCTCTCTCGTGTGTATCATTTTCTTCGATCGCTTATGAGTTATCTCTCTCGCGTGTATCATTTTCTTCGATCGCTTATGAGTTATCTCTCTCGTGTGTATCATTTTCTTCGATCACTTATGAGTTATCTCTCTCTCGTGTGTATCATTTTCTTCGATCGTTTATGAGTTATCTCTCTCGCGTGTATCATTTTCTTCGATCGCTTATGAGTTATCTCTCTCGTGTGTATCATTTTCTTCGATCACTTATGAGTTATCTCTCTCTCGTGTGTATCATTTTCTTCGATCACTTATGAGTTATCTCTCTCTCGTGTGTATCATTTTCTTCGATCGCTTATGAGTTATCTCTCTCTCGCGTGTATCATTTTCTTCGATCGCTTATGAGTTATCTCTCTCGTGTGTATCATTTTCTTCGATCGCTTATGAGTTATCTCTCTCTCATGTGTATCATTTTCTTCGATCACTTATGAGTTATCTCTCTCTCCCTCGCGTGTATCATTTTCTTCGATCACTTATGAGTTATCTCTCTCTCTCATGTGTATCATTTTCTTCGATCACTTATGAGTTATCTTTCTCGTGTGTATCATTTTCTTCGATCACTTATGAGTTATCTCTCTCTCGTGTGTATCATTTTCTTCGATCACTTATGAGTTATCTCTCTCTCATGTGTATCATTTTCTTCGATCACTTATGAGTTATCTCTCTCTCGCATGTATCATTTTCTTCGATCACTTATGAGTTATCTCTCTCTCGTGTGTATCATTTTCTTCGATCACTTATGAGTTATCTCTCTCTCATGTGTATCATTTTCTTCGATCACTTATGAGTTATCTCTCTCTCGTGTGTATCATTTTCTTCGATCACTTATGAGTTGATTGTGTTATGTTGAGTTGTGCACCTTGCGATCTAATGTACCTGACTTCAATGTCATTGATACAACGTGTGTTGCCTGAAGCCAGGTAATTATTACACACCCAACCGTCTTTACAAAATAAATATTTAAAATACCCCACACTTGCACGGCTGTTTGCTTTTGTCTCAAAGTATTATTTTAATTCTAACCATAGAAACGTTGCTACATGTATGAATGAAGAAACTATGAGGGAACTACATTCCACGCCTTCTTGAGATTGATATTTGATTGACGCGGTTCATATTTGGGAAACGATACAATTATGAATATTCTAGATTAGGTAACTTTTATGTTGTTGATAGTCCAACAATTGTTATGAGAATAAATGTTTCACAATTTAACAAATTTAACCCTTTCTGCTGTAAAATAACCATAATTTAACCACACAATGAAAAAAAAACATCTCTTATGATCATTGTTAATGTCTAATAGCGGAATTATACTCGTGTTTCAGAACTGAGAACAATTTCGCTGTACTACTAAAGTATCGTCAACAAACAGCTGCGTCTGGAAGTTTACATTTCTGATAGTTTATCTCTTCATATACCTCCCTACTAGGGTTCGATCCCAACCGACGGCTTCCGGGTTCACCCAGCCTTTAATGGGTACCGGATTTTTTTCTGAGAAAGTAAAGCGGCAGGGGCGTAATACCGACCACATTACACACCCCCCCCCCCACCAAAAAAAAAAAAAAATCATGTGCCGAAGATCCTCTGTAAAATTTATGATCACTAACACCATATTCCCTCCCTATACGCCGCCACTTGGCGAGACGGGGGTACTTTACTTTTTTTTTTAATACCTCCCTACATTATGGGTATCTGTTCACAACATAATACAGGAGAACTAGCCCTTGGTTTTCTTTAATTCTTACAATCACCATCGTCGTCACCACTCTACTACAAGTCTTCGGCAGCCGACGGTCTAAATTCCGCTTTAGGCGAAGACGATTAATGAAATATTAGACTGTAGTAGAAGTCCTGCAGCGGCGCGGGTTAACTAACAAGAGTCAACGGTATACCTCACCCAGCACACGTACACTTATTCCACCCAACATACCTATCCAATTCAACACACTTATCTCACGCAACACACTTATCCTATGCAACATAAAAAATCCCATGAAACACATTTATCTCATGCAACACATGTATCTAATGCAACAAACCTATCGTCACGCAACACACTTATCCCATGCAACATACCTATCGTCACGCAACACACTTATCCCATGCAACACACCTATCGTCACGCAACACACTTATCCCATGCAACACACCTATCGTCACGCAACACACTTATCCCATGCAACACACCTATCGTCACGCAACACACTTATCCCATGCAACACACCTATCGTCACGCAACACACTTATCCCTCGAATTTTATGCTAGGGTAGAATACTTGGAGAGATAAAGCGTGATGAGAACTGAAAGATTCACTTGTTCTCGTATTACTTCTTAGAAGAGACAGACAACTGTTGCCCTACAGGAAGTTGATTGCTGCTGCTGTCTTGGGGTTTAGCCTTCATCCACGCTTGACTTCTTCAGCCTAGGAATATATCTCTTCTATTCTTATATTAGATCACCACTTACAGTTCAAGAGTAAAAGAATCGCCTTCTTCTTCTACGTTTCAACTCCATATGATGGAGCATAGTTCTTCAATAAACAATTTCAGCTCCATATGGAGCATAGGTCTTCAATAAACACTTTCAATTCCATATGATGGAGCATAGGTCTTCAACAAACACTTTCAACTCCATATGATGGAGCATAGGTCTTCAACAACACTTTCAACTCCATATGATGGAGCATATGTCTTCAACAAATACTTTCAATTCCATGTGATGGAGCATAGGTCTTCAACAAACAATTTCAACTCCAGTTGGAACATAGGTCTTCAACAAACACTTTAACTCCATATGGAACATAGGTCTTCAACAAACACTTTAACTCCATATGGAACATAGGTCTTCAGCAAACACTTTAACTCCATATGGAACATAGGTCTTCAACAAACACTTTAACTCCATATGGAACATAGGTCTTCAACAAATACTTTAACTCCATATGGAACATAGGTCTTCAACAAACACTTTAACTCCCTGTGGAAAATAAGGTCTACAACAAACACTTTCCAAGCCGTTCTGTTTATCGCCATTCTTATAAGACCTTGTCTTCCCCATAATCTTCATCTCTGCTCTCATTTGTCTTCTCCAAGAATATTTTGGTTTTCCTCCTTGTCTTTTTTCTTGGTGATTCCAAAAAAGGTATTTTGTGTAATACTCTCATTTAGCTTACGCAGTGTGTATCCAATCCAGCACCATCATTTTCGTTGTATCTCTTTTGTCCACTGGTATTTGACTGGTACTTTTCCATGATTCTATGATGTGATTTTATCCTGCCATTTCCATCCTTTTATTCTGGGCAATCATCCATTAAAATGAAGATCTGCATTTTCATGTTTATCATTTTTGTCTGTATCTTCATGATTGTCATTTTTGTTGTTCTCCGTGATTCAGAACCATACAATAGGTCTGACTTAAACATCCGAGTTGAACATGTTTATTTTTGTGTTTTACCTAATTTCTTTGGATCAAGGGAAAACCTTAATTGCCGTGAACACACGAAAATATATTTCGATTAAAAAAAAAACAACATAAGATCTAGTGACAGCATAAACTTCTAATTCCTATAGAACATATATTCCTATAATGTACATACATTTCTGTGAAAACATACATTTCTAGATCCATTAGAAATATATATTCCTTTAAAAACATACATTACTGTAAAAACAAACATTCCTAGATCATATAAAAACATATATTACTAAATCCTGTAGAAACATATATTCATATAAAAACATACATGCCTAGATCATATAAAAAAACATATTGTTGTAAAAAAATATGATTCCTAGATCCTGTAGAAACATACATTCCCGTAGAAACATACATTCCTGTAGAAATATACATTCCCGTAGAAACATACATTCCTGTAGAAACATACATTCATGTAGAAACATACATTCCTGTAGAAACATTCATTCCTGTAGAAATATACATTCCCGTAGAAACATACATTCCTGTAGAAACATACATTCCTGTAGAAACATTCATTCCTGTAGAAACATACATTTTTGTAGAAACATACATTCCTGTAGAAACATACAGTCCTGTAGAAACATTCATTCCTATAGAAATATACATTCCCGTAGAAACATACATTCCCGTAGAAACATACATTCCCGTAGAAACATACATTCCTGTAGAAACATACATTCATGTAGAAACATTCATTCCTGTAGAAATATACATTCCCGTAGAAACATACATTCCTGTAGAAACATACATTCCTGTAGAAACATTCATTCCTGTAGAAACATACATTCCTGTAGAAACATACATTCCTGTAGAAACATACAGTCCTGTAGAAACATTCATTCCTATAGAAATATACATTCCCGTAGAAACATACATTCCCGTAGAAACATACATTCCCGTAGAAACATACATTCCCGTAGAAACATACATTCCCGTAGAAACATACATTCCTGTAGAAACATTCATTCCTGTAGAAACATACATTCCTGTAGAAACATTCATTCCTATAGAAATATACATTCCCGTAGAAACATACATTCCCGTAGAAACATACATTCCTGTAGAAACATACATTCCTGTAGAAACGTACATTCCTGTAGAAACGTACATTCCTGTATAAACGTACATTCTTGTATAAACATATATTCTTGTATAAACATATATTCTTGTATAAACATATATTCTTGTATAAACATATATTCTTGTTTAAACAGATATTCTTGTATAAACATACATTCCTGTAGAAACATACATTCCTGTAGAAACATACAATCCTGTAGAAACATACAATTCTGCAGAAACATACAATTCTACAGAAACATACAATCCTGTAGAAACATACATTCCTGTAGAAACATACAATCCTGTAGAAATATACAATCCTGTAGAAACATACATTCATGTAGAAACATACATTCATGTAGAAACATACATTCCTGTAGAAACATACAATCCTGTAGAAACATACATTCATGTAGAAACATACATTCATGTAGAAACATACATTTCCGTAAAAAAAAACCAAGATATTGTAATTGGAGCTGAGAAGTATGTAGATTTGAGGAGACATCACAGAACGGTTAGCCGGAATAATGTATTGTTTTGTAATCATTTCCAACAAGAAGGACTCAGGCAAATCTCTGGTAAGTAGTCTCGACACAAATGTGTGCTACAGGCGGGTGCCCTAGACCACAGTGTGCACAATGCAGTTTAATCCGCTAATAAACGCTGGAAGAAGAGGAAGAAGAAGCAAATTCTCTAACGCTTCACAGAACACGCGGATAGAATGAGATAAGATACTTGCTAACCACGCATGCGCCACTTTGCATGTTATCATTTCATCTTTTCGTCGATGAGCTCATTTCCTTTTTCTTGTGGGGCTCTTTCTTATGGGCCAGAAGAAGTTATGAACGATCAACGATATCATTTCATCGGAACTGATGTTTCTGGAGCTATCTCCCAGAAGCAATCAATAATTGCTAATTATCGTTCATTAGGCAGTATACATGGGGAGAACGGATGAGGAGAGGAGGGAATCATGGGAGGGGTGTCATGTGAGTGGGTGCTTTATCGTGTGAGGTGGTCTGTGTGCTGGGAGGTGGCTGGACATGCAGGCCGTTGAACACACGCTGATTGTTGGACGGTGCCTGGAAAGAAGAAGAATGGATATATACATATTGAGCGCAATAAGACAGCATATACTTAGGTGTGTGTGCTAGCTATGTTATCGTCACAAATTAATTACCGTTATTGAAGTTGTGATAGTCGTTGTAGATATTTCTTTCAGTATCTCCTCTCTCTCTTTTGCGCGCACACACACGCACGCACGCACATATATTATCATAAATCAAAGTTGCTTGTCACTGATACTTTAGTATGATTTGCTCACTGGTGTCTTTCCATGAAGATAACAGCGACATTGTTCTTCTATTATACATCCCAGGAGATTAGAATAAGTTTTATCTGAAAATTAATTGCTTCAAATGTTGTTATTAAGAATTGAATATTGCATCCCCCGAAACTCTCACATTTTCCAATCGTTGACATTTTTTAAAAAGAACATTACCTACTAAAAAAAAAAAAAAATTTAGCAAAAAATAATACATTTAGTGTATGTGGTGTCACACATTTAAACCACTTTCATACAATATTTCATTGATAAGAATGAGAGCAATGTACAACTCAATACATCTTCATCCTTAAATATTGTTAAATCTACCAAATTACAACTAAATGTCCCGTTGAGATGAAAACAAACAGCTGTGAAATATAATTGTTATTAAATACATTAATTATTATTATTACCGTCATTACTATTGTCATAGATATAACTATTATCTCTGTCTCTCTCTCTCTCTTGTTGATGTTTTGTTATTGTCGAACAGCTTCTGTCGTAGCTGATTCTATCAATGTTTGACAAACATACTCGGCCAGAGAATGAACAAGTCAGGCCCACAGATACACGGGGTTTCCCTTCTTTCTTTTTTTTTTTTATGAGTCTTTACCCTCCCATATTTTGCTGTTGTACAGCCTCAAATGATTATACAATACTTCAAAATTGTTTTCTCAGACCTTTAGATTTTGCGTGTGCCAATATAATTCTTTTTTTGTTGTTGCAATGTTAACCTGTGTTGTTAGTAAACTCTTTTTCCTTATATATGCAATACATTTTGCGTCTGTTCTTTTCATTGAAATTATCAACTTTTGTTATGGTTATGGAAGGCCCCGGTATCGCTGCAAACGAATGAAAATCCATAATTGTTCAACCGCCCGTGTCATGACAATCATCCGAATTACTAACTCATCTCCCAAACAAGGAAAGGTAGCTGTAGTCCCCATCATAGTAGTCTCAGTACACGCCAAAAGACATAAGGCGAAACCGCACAGAAAGTGAACACAGCCATCCGTTCCCTGTCATACGATATATACATACATATATATTACAATTATCAATGTTTGAATGATGCTCTCTAGCAATTGTATATTTCCTCTTATCATTTGGTTATGCTTTGTTTGTAGCATCATTGGCAGGCCAGGCGGCTCCGGTATATGTTTCTTGTTGGTGATGTTATAACACACGAGAAGAAATAAAGTAATGTTTTGTTAGGATCATCATCTCAGCATTTCGGACACACCCATAGGTGTGCTCCGATCGTCTCTCCAAAATGTTCATCATCTTCAGGCACTAATTGTGGTATGTTGTTTCACAAATTCTCTCATTCAGGACAAGTCATCACACCTCCTTGTTTCATTAACAAGTTTGCAACTAAAATGTTACAGCGTTTCGTGATGTGAAACACCCAACCCAAACCTGCTGCATTTTTCCTTTATTTCTTTAAAAAAAAAAGTACTATTTCTGAGAGCTGTTTTATTTTGCGGCAGGATTGGCAGTGATTTTACAGTTAGCAAGAACGCACTCAGGTGTCAATATGTTAGCTCAGTTAATGTTGTGTTGTGGGATGAGGAATCACTCTTGCTTAGATCGTTTCACTAATGAAAATGTTCGAGGATACAACAAGCAGTGAGAGTACATGATGATTGGTCGACACTTGTGAAGAAGCGCTAAATGAGGTGATTTCGCCACTTACCTCTCGTCTGCCCTTGCAAAGACCATTCTGCAAGGAACTGTGAAAGGGGTCAGAAGAAGAGATAAACAAAGAAAGAGTTGGGAAGATAACATCAAAGAATGGACAGGCCTCGACTTTGAAGAGAGTTCTAAAGAGTAACAGTAGATAGAGACCAGTATAGAAGATTGATAAAGCCTGTCAGTAGTGTCCCAACGACCCCTGTTATGAGATCAGGAAGAAAGGAAGAATAAATGCTTGTCGTGCACATGTTGTCCCAGAACGTTCGATCAAGAACTGTAAATAAAATTAACTACTGCCGAAACGAAATGTAATAGACCCATGACAGGAAACAGCATAAAAGACAATATCAGAGGCAGTGAACTAAGAAAAACGCTAGGAATAATTTTCGCCATTGAGTACATAAAGAAGCAACAGATAAAATGGGTTGACCATGTTATAAGACAGAAATATCTAACCATTACTCTGTATGATATCTGTTCGTGTCTGACTCACGGTCTTCCCTAAAGTCAGCTCGCTGGCTATTGTAAACTCGTAATGCTAGCTAGTTAGGCTATATTCTCATGAGATGGGCGAACAACTCTTGATTCTGTTTATCCATGGTTCTTCCCGGTCGCTATTATCAGTTAACGTGAATAGCCGCCCAGCGCAAGTAATGAAACCAGCTTTAGACTATGCGGCGAGCAGATGTAGCCTGAGGCTAGTCTGGAATCTAAGTTAGCATTTGTTGCACGTCAAACTCATTACAGACACTGGCCCAGTTAGTGACTTTTTACGTGTGATCCATAGAGACTAGACGTAACATGGTTGAGTAAATTAATACAGCTACCGGTCGTTCTCTCTCTCTGCATTTTATTGTTTATCATATCTGATGTCAATGCTATTCCCACAACACTGTTCCCACAATACTGTTCCCACAATACTGCTCTTAAAATACTGTTCCCACAATACTGTTCTCAAAATACTGTTCTGAAAATACTGTTCCTACAATACTGTTCTCAAAATACTGTTCCCACAATACTGTTCTCAATATACTGTTCCCACAATACTGTTCACACAATACTGTTCCCACAATACTGTTCCCACAATACTGTTCCCACAATACTGTTCCCACAATACTGTTCCCACAATACTGTTCCCACAATACTGTTCTCAAAATACTGTTCCCACAATACTGTTCCCACAATACTGTTCCCACAATATTGTTCCCACAACACTGTTCCCACAACACTGTTCCCACAATACTGTTCCCACAACACTGTTCCCACAATACTGTTCCCACAACACTGTTCCCACAACACTGTTCCCACAACACTGTTCCCACAACACTGTTCCCACAATACTGTTCCCACAACACTGTTCCCACAATACTGTTCTCAAAATACTGTTCCCACAATACTGTTCCCACAACACTGTTCCCACAACACTGTTCCCACAACACTGTTCCCACAATACTGTTCCCACAACACTTTTCCCACAACACTGTTCCCACAACACTGTTCTCAAAATACTGTTCCCACAACACTGTTCTCAAAATACTGTTCCCACAATACTGTTCCCACAATACTGTTCCCACAATACTGTTCTCAAAATACTGTTCCCACAATACTGTTCCCACAACACTGTTCCCACAACACTTTTCCCACAACACTGTTCCCACAACACTGTTCCCACAACACTGTTCCCACAACACTGTTCCCACAACACTGTTCTCAAAATACTGTTGCCACAATACTGTTCCCACAACACTGTTCCCACAATACTGTTCCCACAACACTTTTCCCACAACACTGTTCCCACAACACTGTTCCCACAACACTGTTCCCACAATACTGTTCCCACAACACTGTTCCCACAATACTGTTCTCAAAATACTGTTCCCACAATACTGTTCCCACAATAATGTTCCCACAACACTGTTCCCACAACACTGTTCCCACAACACTGTTCCCACAACACTGTTCCCACAACACTTTTCCCACAACACTGTTCTCAAAATACTGTTCCCACAACACTGTTCTCAAAATACTGTTCCCACAATACTGTTCTCAAAATACTGTTCCCACAATACTGTTCCCACAACACTGTTCCCACAATACTGTTCCCACAACACTTTTCCCACAACACTGTTCCCACAACACTGTTCCCACAACACTGTTCTCACAACACTGTTCTCAAAATACTGTTCCCACAATACTGTTCCCACAACACTGTTCCCACAACACTGTTCTCAAAATACTGTTCCCACAATACTGTTCCCACAACACTGTTCTCACAATACTGTTCCCACAATACTGTTCCCACAACACTGTTCTCAAAATACTGTTCCCACAATACTGTTACCACAATACTGTTCCCACAACACTGTTCCCACAACACTGTTCTCAAAATACTGTTCCCACAATACTGTTCCCACAATACTGTTCCCACAACACTGTTCCCACAACACTGTTCCCACAACACTGTTCCCACAATACTGTTCCCACAACACTGTTCCCACAACACTGTTCCCACAACACTGTTCTCAAATACTGTTCCCACAATACTGTTCCCACAACACTGTTCCCACAACACTGTTCCCACAACACTGTTCCCACAACACTGTTCCCACAATACTGTTCTCAAAATACTGTTCCCACAATACTGTTCCCACAATACTGTTCCCACAACACTGTTCTCAAAATACTGTTCCAACAATACTGTTCCCACAATACTGTTCTCAAAATACTGTTCCCACAATACTGTTCCCACAACACTGTTCTCAAAATACTGTTCCCACAATACTGTTCCCACAACACTGTTCTCAAAATACTGTTCCCACAATACTGTTCCCACAATACTGTTCCCACAACACTGTTCCCACAACACTGTTCCCACAATACTGTTCCCACAATACTGTTCCCACAACACTGTTCCCACAACACTGTTCCCACAACACTGTTCCCACAATAATGTTCCCACAACACTTTTCCCACAACACTGTTCCCACAACACTGTTCCCACAACACTGTTCTCAAAATACTGTTCCCACAATACTGTTCCCACAATACTGTTCTCAAAATACTGTTCCCACAATACTGTTCCCACAACACTGTTCCCACAACACTGTTCTCAAAATACTGTTCCCACAATACAGTTCCCACAATACAGTTCCCACAATACTGTTCCCACAATACTGTTCTCAAAATACTGTTCCCACAACACTGTTCCCACAACAATGTTCCCACAATACTGTTCCCACAACACTGTTCCCACAACACTGTTCCCACAATACTGTTCCCACAACACTGTTCCCACAATACTGTTCCCACAACACTGTTCCCACAATACTGTTCCCACAATACTGTTCTTAAAACACTGTTCTTAAAATACTGTTCCCACAACACTGTTCCCACAACACTGTTCCCACAACACTGTTCCCACAATACTGTTCTCAAAATACTGTTCCCACAATACTGTTCTCAAAATACTGTTCCCACAATACTGTTCCCACAATACTGTTCTCAAAATACTGTTCCCACAACACTGTTCCCACAACACTGTTCCCACAATACTGTTCCCACAACACTGTTCCCACAACACTGTTCCCACAATACTGTTCCCACAATACTGTTCTCAAAATACTGTTCCCACAACACTGTTCCCACAACACTGTTCCCACAACACTTTTCCCACAACACTGTTCCCACAACACTGTTCCCACAATACTGTTCCCACAACACTGTTCCCACAACACTGTTCCCACAATACTGTTCCCACAATACTGTTCCCACAACACTGTTCCCACAACACTGTTCCCACAACACTGTTCCCACAACACTTTTCCCACAACACTGTTCCCACAACACTGTTCCCACAATACTGTTCTCAAAATACTGTTCCCACAATACTGTTCCCACAATACTGTTCCCACAACACTGTTCTCAAAATACTGTTCCAACAATACTGTTCCCACAATACTGTTCTCAAAATACTGTTCCCACAATACTGTTCCCACAACACTGTTCTCAAAATACTGTTCCCACAATACTGTTCCCACAACACTGTTCTCAAAATACTGTTCCCACAATACTGTTCCCACAATACTGTTCCCACAACACTGTTCCCACAACACTGTTCCCACAATACTGTTCCCACAATACTGTTCCCACAACACTGTTCCCACAACACTGTTCCCACAATAATGTTCCCACAACACTTTTCCCACAACACTGTTCCCACAACACTGTTCCCACAACACTGTTCTCAAAATACTGTTCCCACAATACTGTTCCCACAATACTGTTCTCAAAATACTGTTCCCACAATACTGTTCCCACAACACTGTTCCCACAACACTGTTCTCAAAATACTGTTCCCACAATACAGTTCCCACAATACAGTTCCCACAATACTGTTCCCACAATACTGTTCTCAAAATACTGTTCCCACAACACTGTTCCCACAACAATGTTCCCACAATACTGTTCCCACAACACTGTTCCCACAACACTGTTCCCACAATACTGTTCCCACAACACTGTTCCCACAATACTGTTCCCACAACACTGTTCCCACAATACTGTTCCCACAATACTGTTCTTAAAACACTGTTCTTAAAATACTGTTCCCACAACACTGTTCCCACAACACTGTTCCCACAACACTGTTCCCACAACACTGTTCCCACAATACTGTTCTCAAAATACTGTTCCCACAATACTGTTCTCAAAATACTGTTCCCACAATACTGTTCCCACAATACTGTTCTCAAAATACTGTTCCCACAACACTGTTCCCACAACACTGTTCCCACAATACTGTTCCCACAACACTGTTCCCACAACACTGTTCCCACAATACTGTTCCCACAATACTGTTCTCAAAATACTGTTCCCACAATACTGTTCCCACAACACTGTTCCCACAACACTGTTCCCACAATACTGTTCCCACAATACTGGGCAAGTACTAAGAAAACATGGGGCAAGCTTAGTAAGACAGGCACTAGCTCAGAGTCAACAGGGAAGTAAGAAACATTGAGAGTCCAAGAATACATAAAGAAGAGAAGTCATGAAACCCTCAAATACATTATCTGTAACTGAAGGAAATAGAGAAAATGTTCAAGGATGGATGGAGAGACCATGATCGTGGCCTAATGCTCCTCCGAAAAGTAGCCACACATGTTTTGATTATTAGTTGGTTTATGATATTTTCTGTTTAGTTTGATTGCAGTTTTAACCACTTTAAATTGTGGAGGAAAAATACATCAGCTCTAACTAGATGGTATTAGGTTCATCACAATGGCAACAAGTCTGGAAATATTTTTTTTGCTTTTGCTAAATTATCTGATTGGATAAAGTATACAAGTTCTAGTAGTCTAGTTCATATTTATATGACTTTGCTCCTGATTAAAGTTTGTCAAAATATGAACCAAATAAAAAAGACACTGTTACACAACGTAACAATATTGTTACAGGAGCATATCAGTTTGAGCGAAATGGGACATAATATCTCAACCAAATGTTTTCTAATTGTCAGGAGCAATATGGGACATAATATTTGAACATAAGGCTCTCTTTCTCTCTATATAACATAACGAGCGAAATGGGACATACATTATTGAAGCCCAATGCTTTCTATCCCCTGGAGCATGAGTTAAACAGCTAAGAAGGAGATATAGATTTTTTTTTCGTTCGCCAACTTTCACCTCTGTCCTTAGAGTCTAGGAACTGAATTTTGCATATTGATCGCTTTCCCCTGGCAGCCGTGTGCACAGGAGTCTCTCGCCGCACAGGCAGATAACTCCCGCTTTGGATGTACTCATATTTTTTCCGTTGATGAATAATTGACGATTCAAGTCTGACCTAGCTGGTGATACCAGGCGTGGTTGCTACTGAGAGAAATCGTAAATAAAAATCCCAACTGGTGCAACCGGGATTTGAACTCACTACCTCTCTTTCTCGAGACCGACATCTTTCCGCGAGACCATCAAGTCTCCCTGAGATATATAATGAAAATATTGGCATACTGCTGGGATAAATATCCTTTACAGAAATTGCTATACGTAAGGAGGCGAAGGCGCGCCTCACAGCACCAGAGCTGGAAGTTGTCAGCAACCCACAGCTGATGGCTTGCGCCAGGATCGGTGAACCAGAACCATCCAGACCCTGCTCCACCTCACCGTGGTGCCTCTAGTAACATACTAACTAGTCTAGCCTGGCCAAGCGAGTAGGAATCAAAGAAGGAAGACAACCTGGTACTCAAAAGTGTTATGCTGAAGTCGGATGTGTTGGGCCGAAAGGCGCAAAAAACACAGGTATACTGCAAACCACAACACAACGCAGACACGGCCACTTTTAAGGGCGGATGATGAAGAGGTGCACTCCTTTAGTCATCGGGCGAGCGCAAGCAAGCTGTATGTAAGAGCTACGGTAAAAAAAAAAAAACAAATTCACGCAAGCTATTGAGACTCATGGAGCGTATAAAAAATCGTATTTTACTGATGACATTTCTTTAAAATAAATATCACATGAGTAAGGCTAGTAAAACATCGCTGAGACACAGCTATGTAGACAAATGTGAATGTTGTAAATAAAGTCCGTGGAAGGGAACGAAGAAATCAAGTTAAAATAGATTTTGTAATCGTTGTGAAGGAGGAGAGTAATTTACAGCAAATCATGTTGGATATGTTTGCATGAGAGAAGGGGAGATAGTAAAATGATGGAGCAAATATCAGCGATAGGAGTATGCAAACATGACGGCAAAGGGGTATCAGAGTCATTAGTGAGGTAGAACTCTGACTTGCGGAATGTTAGGTTTGTGTTGTTGCTCTGCTCTCCCTTGATTTTTGTTGACACTTCACTGTCGTTGTGTATTATATGTGAGCTTGTGGTATTCGTGTGCGTGTGGGCCTGTAAATCTGTTCGTGCCTACTATACCGAGATTGATAAATGCTTTAGCAGTGTTTCTCAACCAGAGGCTGTATGGCCCCAGTGGACTAGAGAATATTCCAAGTGGCCCACAAGTAATATTGACGTCACTTTTTTTTTTTTTTTGGGGGGGGGTGGGGGGGGGGGGGCACGCACATCACGAGACTTTGTAAACGCGCGCAAGGATGCAGATATTTGTAGAATACATCGCACAAGTACCAATGTTTGCACTCAGTCAATTATTTCATTAGCGGCGCCTGTCAGAGAAGCGCACATCAGACGTATTTAGTGGACTTCAAAAGTGACCATCCTCGAGGGACGGAATCGCCTTTAACGTCTGCGGCAGCGTTAATTGTCCTTTCCTACTTCTCTCTCTCTCTCTCTCTCTCTCTCTCTCTCTCTCTCCCGATACCTCACACTCGACCATTGCCTATGCTAGACGTACATATATAACGCGATCTAGTTGCAAACAAAAAAACCGCGAACAGAAGAGCAAAATCTGCAAAAAAGACCGTTATATCTCCTCTCGACACTAAAAGGCAAATAAGGAAGGAAAGAAGAAGTGACTAACAGCGAGGTCGAGTCCCGCTGTGTTCATTCCAAGCCAGCACTTGTTCGCTGGTTTACTTGCAAAATGTCGGCCTCCATGCATTTATCTTTAAGATTAAGACAATAGGATCATCACGTCTTGAGCCAATATGAATCTGTAATTGTTTTGCTTACAAGATAACAGTATAATTTGTCTCGATATGTCTAGCTCTGAGCATAGTAGTTATGGTCTTTCTCTAAGCACAGAGAGTAGATGCATATTATTTAGCATGTCAGTTCTGTGCTCCGGTGATAACAGATTTTACACACGCACACACACACGCGCACGCACACGTGTGGCTTGACATGTTCGTGGGAAAGATTGCACCGTCACATTTAATTTTTAGAGTAGAGGTTCTCAAACTCTCCTTTACCGCGGACCCCTATTAAATTCGTTTTGTAGTCCCGGACCCCATTAAACTCGTTTTGTAGTCGCGACCCCTATTAAACTCGTTTTGTAGTCGTGGACCCCCATTAAATACATTTTATAGTCGCGAACCACCATTGATTACGTTTGAGGTCGCGGACCTCCAGGTTTTCGTTCATTTTCTATTTCCAATTATCTACAAAATATACTGTTCTTTAAGGCTTCATGGACCTCCTGTGACGGCACCGCGTACCCCTCGGGGGAGGGGGGGGGGGTTCCAAACTCGGCACATTTTTTCCTCAGCAAGTTTGACTGGGAAGTGTCTGGCTGGGACTGAACACACGTTAACTTACTCACCTAACTAGTGCGCTTAACCACTATACTGAGTTCTCTTTGACATGTTCTAATACTGATCTTTGTGTACCGCCCCCCAGCTATAGGGACTCTGACCACAGTTAGGGGAGTAAGAATATAGCCACTGTCATCTGTCACGCTTGTCGTAAGTGGCGACTAAAGAGGTTGGGATCAAGGCCTTTGCCCGTGCTACGGAGTTCGTGTATCTGAGCTGAAGCCATATTCAGTGCTTTATTTGGTGTGTGGGCGTGAACGTGATGATCTGGGCGCCACAGAGTTATTCTTTGTGCGAGGAAGATGATCTGTCGACTAGACTGAGCTAAAATAAAGTTATTCTTTTTCATGTTGAGTCTCTCTCTCTCTCTCTCTCTCTCTCACACACACACACACACACACACACACACACACACACACACACACACACACACACACACACACACACACACACACACACACACACACACACACCACACACACACACACACACACACACACACCACACACACACACACACACACACACACACACACACACACACACACACACACACACACACACACACACACACACACACACACACACACACACACACACACACACACACACACACACACACACACACACACACACACACACACACACACACACACACACACACACACACACACACACACACACACACACACACACACACACACACACACACACACACACACACACACACACACACACACACACACACACACACACACACACACACACACACACACACACACACACACACACACACACACACACACACACACACACACACACCACACACACACACACACACACACACACACACCACACACACACACACACACACACACACACACACACACACACACACACACACACACACACACACACACACACACACACACACACACACACACACACACACACACACACACACACACACACACACACACACACACACCACACACACACACACACACACACACACACACACACACACACACACACACACACACACACCACACACACACACACACACACACACACACACACACACACACACACACACACACACACACACACACACACACACACACACACACACACACACACACACACACACACACACACACACACACACACACACACACACACACACACACACACACACACACACACACACACACACACACACACACACACACACACACACACACACACACACACACACACACACACACACACACACACACACACACACACACACACACACACACACACACACACACACACACACACACACACACACACACACACACACACACACACACACACACACACACACACACACACACACACACACACACACACACACACACACACACACACACACACACACACACACACACACACACACACACACACACACACACACACACACACACACACACACACACACACACACACACACACACACACACACACACACACACACACACACACACACACACACACACACACACACACACACACACACACACACACACACACACACACACACACACACACACACACACACACACACACACACACACACACACACACACACACACACACACACACACACACACACACACACACACACACACACAAAAATCCACATTTGCGTGACAAGACATAAATAACCGCGTCATTGCCCAAAACAACTAGTAAGACAAAAAGGAGAAGACGTATTAATTCTGGACAAAATTAAAATAGCCAGGAAGTTTCCAGTCTGGAGAGTTGTTTCCCCCTCGCTACTTCCTGTTCCGGAACTCTAACAACGGCACGTTTTCTTCCACGCCCAGGCATGAATACTGGCGACGCTTTCAACGTCTCATTGAAAATATGTTTCCCTCGCTCTTCCAACTTTTCATCGTGGCTCCAGCTAATGCTTGAACAAGATAAATGCATCTTTTATTCGACAGCTCTGTTCTTCTTATAGCCAACTTTTACTCTTCACATCCAGGATGCATATAACCCCCCCCCCCCCCCCCCCCAACCTCTTTGCGTCCATTAAATAGAAAACGATTATGAAACACTAGTTATTTATTATTTTTAATTCCTGAAGAGTTATTATTATTATTTTTTTTTAGGGGGGCGGGCATCTTGAATTAAAATCAATGAGTGGATACGTGGTTGATTATTTAAATAGCGACGGCAGCGTAGATGGGCGGTAGGAATCCAACAGACCGTGAGGCAGGTGAGGAAGGGACGAAGATGCGGAGATGGAGTGAAAAGTAGATAAAGAGAAAGAAGTAAATGGTGAGGAGAAAGAAGATGAAAATGATAAAGAAGAAAATGGAGAGGACGACGACAAGGAGAAAGAAGATGAGGATGATAAAGAAGAGAATGAAAAGGAGGAAAGAGAAAGGTGGGGAAGAGAACAATGAAGATGATGATGATGATGATGACAAAGAAGATGGGGAGAAAAGAGAAGATGGTGAGGAGGAGAAGGAAGAAGAGGAGAAAAGTGAAGTTGCAAAGAAAGAAGATGAAGATGATAAAAAAAGAAGATAAGGAGACAGAAGAAGATGAAGAAGGGGAGAAGGAAGAAGAAAAGGGAAATAAGACGAAGACGATGATGATAAAGAAGATGATGATGAGAGAGAGAAAAAGAAAATTAAGTTGAAGAAGAATGCGAGGAGGTGGAAGAAGAGTGGAAAAAGGAGGGAGGGGAAGGATGATGAAAAGGCTCAAATTACAGGAGTGACAAAGTGGTGAGGGTATTTGTCCGCTGACTGGGTGGTACGGTACCAATTTTTAACACAGACGAGTATTTTCTTCAACCGGAACGATTTGAGAGTTTACCAAATAGTTGAAAATGGGTACCATAGATGTTACTTTTGGAATGTAGCAAACCTTGACTCGATAGTGAACACATCGCCCGTTAATGCGATAATGGGCGTGAGGAAAACGATATCCGTCATCTGTCACGAGATATGACGGGTAATATTTACTTTGTGTCTACTTAATCAGCGAGCTAATGGAAGCTTCAGTTTGTATCCCTTTCGCTAGTATACAGAAGATACCTTTAGGGGTGTACAAATGCAAGAGGCTGATTGTGGTATCTGTTCACTATAGTAGTGTCCAATTGTTATTATATCAGAGATTGCTGCATTCAGATAATCACTTTTAGTTCCAAATGTTCGTGTATATGTCCAACCATTCCTACATCATATAACACCAGGGCTAAAACTAAGAATAGCAAAATGTTACATCTTCTCAATATTCCTATATGGTGCAGAAACATGGATATTAGACAAGAAAACAGAACATAGAATTAAAGCCTTTGAAATGTGGATATATAGAAGAATAGGTAGAATTGGATGGAAGGAAAAGAAAACAAACGATGAAGTCTTAAAACAACTAAAAATAAAAAGAGAACTACTAAACACAATTCAAACAAGACAAATGCGATTTTTGGGGCATGTTAAAAGACACAACAGCTTACTAAAAGTAATCCTGGAGGGGAAAATACAAGGTAAAAGAAGCAGAGGCAGACCAAGACTAACATGGACGAGTAACATCAAAAGATGGACAAATCAGCCTATGACAACCTGCACCATCAAAGCAAGCGACAGAGCAGAATGGCGCTCCATGGTAGCCAACCTTCGTTGCTGAGACGGCACTCGATGATGATTCCTACATCTCATTTAGGTCCAAATGTTCATGTATTTGTCCATCTATCTGATTGAGGTCAACTATTCCTATATTTAATATTAGGAAGAACAATCATCATTTTGTGGCCATGTAATGAGAAGAGAACAACTGGAATATATTGTAACAGCTGGACAAATTTAGGGACGAAGAGATAGAGGGAGGCAAAGAGAGAAAATACCAGACAGCTTAAGAGAAGGACCTGGCAAAAGGTCAACAACAGAAATGATAAAGAACTACCCAGATCGAAAGTCGTGGAGAGACATGATCACCTACGCCGTAGGTCCGGTACTTGATGATGATGATGATTCCTATATTTGATTTAGCTCCAACTATTCCTACATCTGATTTAGATCCCGTTATACCTATTTCTCATTTTAGGTCCAGCTATTCTTATATCTGATGACCTATGTCAACTATACATACACCTCATTTAGGTCCAACTATTCCTATGGTAGGAGCGCGTGGCCGTGCGGCTAAAGCAACTGTTCCGCTGGCTGAAAAGCCGACGTTCGGTGTTCGAAGCCCGCGGTAGACAGAAAGGATTTTTTCTATCGGGGGTGAAATAAAAATCCTGAGTCTCACACGTCGTGGCGACTGCTTTGACCAAGCGGCCTTTATTTCTCTGGTCCTATCGTTGCCCCCCGTCATACACCAGCAATGGTACTATGTGACGTCAAGATAGTAGTAGTATTCCTATGGAAGATTTAGGTCAACTATTCATATATCTGACTTAGGTCGAAATATTCTTATATTTTATTTAGGTCAACTTTTCCTATATCTAATTTACATTGCACTATTCATATATTTAATTTAATCAAACAACTCCTGTACCTAATTTAGATCCAACTATTCCTACATATGATTTCGGTCCAACTGTTCCTATATATAATTTAGTTCAGTTATTGCAATATTCTTAAATGTTACGTAGAGCCAGTCTTAACATATGGATACGAGTCATGGACAATAGGACAACAGACAAGAAAATCACTGGAGTCTGTAATGTGGTTTTATAGAAGAATTTTGAGAATACCATGGACAGCTAAGAAGAGTAATGAAGAGGTTCTGAGAGAGGTCAAAGCAAAAAGAGAGCTAATTTCCAATGTTAATAAGAGACAATCATCATTTTTTGGCCATGTAATGAGAAACACCAGCAGCAGAATTAGATGTAAATTTAGATGACTTCACCTTGAGTGAAATAGAAACCACCTTAAAGCTAATGACCAATAACAAGGCTGCTGGAGAGGATAAGTTAACAGCTGAGATCCTCAAGGCAATTGATAGCCATAATTTAATACATCTCCAAAAAATGTTCAACATCATTTGGAAAACAGAGAAGACGCCTCATAAATGGAAAAAAGGAATCATTGTTAAGATCCAAAAAAGGGCAATCTTAGAGATTGTAACTACTGGAGAGGCGTGACACTTTTGTCAGTTGCCTCAAAGTTATTCTGTAAAATCATCCTAAATAGAATAAAGGATTCAATAGATACAGTAATGCGTGAAGAACAGGCTGGGTTTAGAAAAGGGAGAAGCTGTCTTGGCCACATTTTCACTCTACGACTTATATTGGAGGAACACATTGAAAAGCAAAAACCTTTTGTACTTAACTTCATCGACTTCAAAAAAGCATTTGATGGTATTCATAGAGATTCTTTGTGGAAAATTCTGAAGCAATATGGTTTACCATCAAAAATCATAAATATTATCAAAGACATGTATGATGGTTACACATGTGCAGTTCGAACAAAGGAAGGACTGAGCGAATGTTTCCCAATAGAAACTGGGGTTAAACAAGGATGTATTTTATCGCCCTTGTTATTTGGAATTGTTATGGACTTCATAATGAAGAAATGCTGCACTGGTAATAAAGGCATCGAATGGATACAAGGAGACCATTTGGAGGACCTCGACTTTGCTGATGACATAGTTCTCATCAGCAGTCAGATAAAAACGATGCAGGAAAACACAAATGAACTATCATCAATAGCCAGCAAAATTGGGCTTGAGGTCAATCATGAAAAGACTAAAGTCATGAAAAGTTTAATTCCAACAAGTGACAAAATATACATGGAAAACAAACCAGTAGAAGAGATCGATCACTTTATCTATCTTGGAAGTCACATTGATCGAGAAGGGGATACGAGCAAAGAAATTAGAATCAGACTGGCTAAAGCAGCAATGTCTTTCAGAAGCCTTGAAAAGTTGTGGAAATCAAAACTCATTAGCACAAACACAAAACTTAGGCTATTCAAATCAAATGTACTATCAACCCTTACGTATGCGTGTGAAAGCTGGAAAACAACAAGAGATATAGAAACAAAGTTGAACGCATTCGAAAATAAATGTCTAAGGAAAATACTTGGTATAGAATGGAACGAATTCAAAACAAACGAGGAAATTAGAGAAATCGCCAATCAACCACTAATATCTTCAGTAATAAAGAAAAGACGATGGTCATACGTTGGACATGTGATGAGAAGAGATAATAATCGAATAGCAAAGCAAGCCCTCATATGGGAAACAACAGGTAAAAGAAAAAGAGGAAGACCCAGGGAGACACTGAGAAGAACATTGATGAGAGAGGCAAGAGCAGCAGGAATCGGCTCCCTCAATGAGATAGAACTGCTTGCACAGAACAGAGACAGATGGCGAGATTTGATAAAATATCTTTAAAAGAAAACTGCTAGAACAAAAATTCATATAGGAGAAGGTGTATCTTGGTCTACGCCCTATGGGCCGGTTACGGCTCGAAAGGTCAATAGATAGATAGATAGAATGAGAAGAGAACAACTTGAATATAATGTAACAACTGGAAAAATTGAGGAACGAAGAGATAGAGGGAAGCAAAGAGAAAAAAATAACAGACAGCTTAAGAGAATGGCTTGGCAGAAGGTCAACAACAGAAATGATATATAGCTGCTGAGATCGAAAGTTGTGGAGAGACATGATCACCTACGCCACTAGGCCCGGTACTTGATGATGATGATTGCAATATATTTATTTGAGATCCAAGAATTAATAGATCAATCATGGTTTCAATTATTGCGATATCAATTCATGTAAGCTGTGCTATATATCAAACCGACTATATACTGCTTAAACGTCAAGTAAAACTATGTTAAACTATTGCTATATCCAACATGAGAAAACTATTACAAGTTTATAAACTACTAGTGTCTCATTATAGGCCCAACCAATGCTACTATCACAGAGGATATAAGATACCGGGTACCTTTTAAAAAGCGAGCAATATTTCTAGCTGATAAGGCAGTCTATTAGTCGCTAGTGCTCTGTGTCGTAATCTGCTGTGTTTATTATGAAACGTGTAAACTTCCCGTGGGAACGTAAAACCCGTTCGCCAACAGATGCCGCTCTTGCACACTTCCTGTCAGATGGCCACAAGCAATAAGAAGAACACACTTTTCAGAATTAGAACTGGACTCTGCAGGCAGAACAGCGCCGTATTAAAGATAGAAGAGAATGACTTACAGTATTCAGCATCTTTAAACTCCCATCTTATCGCTTGTCCTATCTGGGAGATTTGTGAAGTTGCTTGTTTTCACCTAGACGCCTTATTTTCTCTTTTACACGCTTGTGTGCTATCAATAGTTCGCACATCTTATAAAGGAAAACACACCGTGGTCTATGTACTGACGTATGTTAGCTTTCTCCATGCACAGTCTGAAGCCAAGTTAATGCAATTTGAAACCAGCCACGGGAGGATTGGATGGTCAAGAAGTAAGGTGTCGACCTCTGAACGGGAAGGTCACAAGTTCGAAACCGTGTTTTTTTTTTGGTGGGTTTATCTTTCCCAGGTCTCTTGGTAGTAGGGGGAGCAGGGGTGCCGACAGCAACAGGATTGAAAGCTACCAGCGACTCATAGTTGGTGGCTTGTCTCCAGAATCGGTGAGCCAGAATTATCCAACCCTACTCCACCTCTTCGCAGTGTCCCTAGTATCAGACTGACTAGCCTAGTCTGGCAAAGTGAGTAGAGATCGAGAGGGAAGGGTCATCTGTGCTCACAAACGTGAAGCTAAAGGCGGACCTTTTGAACAGAAAGTTGCAAATATCGCGGTTTTACTGCAAACTACGATAACAACGCATTTACGCCCAAATAACGCCCTTTCAAGACCGGATGCCGAAGAAATATAACCGTTCCTTTAGTAATTGGGTGAAAGAAGAGTGTCTGATAGTCATACACGTTTTGTGTTAAATATAGGAGTTAAGGTGTTTGGGGGAGGTGGGCTCCACACAACCCTACACGTACATGACCCACGTAACTTACTGGTAGTATTAGGATGCATGGGGCGCCTCCACACAAACCTACACTTATATGACCCACATAACTTACTGGTAGTATTACGATGTATGGGGCTCCTCCACACAAACCTACACTTACACCCACATAACTTACTGTTGAAAACGAAATTCACTTTACTTTGTGCTGAACCCGGCACATTGAGCTTCAAACTCATAACCACAGCCAACTGTACAGAAGGCCTGAGCGCAACTCTACTTGTGTGACGTCACCCGTTAAGGTTTCTCCTTTGCGAGCTATACATTGTTGATATAATCCTACCCAAAACCACCTCTCCTTGTTAATTACAAAACGTCACGCTAGTGGGCTTTACCCTCAGGCCTTCTCAATAGTAAGCTGTGCCCATAACCCATCTCAGGAGCACGGATTAGCCAAGCCTTGTTTTCATATCGCAATACCAGGGTTCGACATTTCTCCTCCGGTTGCTCGGCCGTAAAGAAATAAAGGAAGATAAGCATCTGCCAAGTGAGCACTGTGTTGCACCTCCAGAGATAAGCATCTGCCAAGTGAGCACTGTGTTGCACCTCCAGAGATAAGCATCTGCCAAGTGAGCACTGTGTTGCACCTCCAGAGATAAGCATCTGCCAAGTGAGCACTGTGTTGCACCTCCAGAGATAAGCATCTGCCAAGTGAGCACTGTGTTGCACCCCCAGCCCACACTTTTCACTATAGGTTCCGAGAAAAAGGAGGCACATCGGTCGTCTTCCTAATGTCAGTAATGCTATAGGGGATACCTTTACCTAATTCTGATCAGCTACACACTTTACTCATCTTGGAGCCAAATTGTTCCTGACTTGGATTCGCGTAGCTCTTTACTGAACTCGCATTTTCGCAACTCATTACTTAACTCGCATTTATGAAACTCATTACTTAAATCGTATCTACGAAACTCATTACTTAACTTACATGTACATTTTTCATTTCACAACTTGGAATCAACATATTTAATTATGATCATGTACCGTAACATGTATTGTCGTAGATGAGTGAAGTACCAAATTTCACTCGCTGAAGTAAAGGGAGGAGGTTGGTGATTTTCCTGCCGTTTATCTTTGTAAATTAATTTTCTTTTACAGTAGGGTCGATTCCTTGCCAAGGTTGAGATTCTCGCTAAACACAGGGACATCTGACGAGATATAATGCTGGCCCTATGCAAAGTCTGACACTTAGTAGCAGAAATCGTCAGACACGGAAAGTCTATAGTTTTTTTCTTTGTGGTGTATTCAGCTCGAAAGGATAGCGACGAGATAGATAGGGTAGACTGGAAAGTATTGGGTTGGAAATGAACGCACATACACTTTATCGCTTAGCCAGCGCTCTAGCGATCATGTTTCTAGTCGCCCCTAACACATTTGTCAGCACGGAGTACGGTAGCTAACATCACAACTGTTTTCATAGCAATATGGGTTAGGCGGCGGGAATAATTGAAGGCTGTGCATGAAAAGTGTTCCTTGTTGCAGTTTCCTCATATTCCAAGTCGCATGTCTGTGTTAGTCACCTCTAGTGACTCGGGCAGATGGTGCTCGTAAACCTGGGAAGGCCGACCATCTAAGGGCAGAATCCCCCCGACAGAAAAGATCAACTGCTGCCATGCAGGAAGATTGGGGACAATCAAAGGCTAAGGAAAGCAAACCTGAAAAAATGCTGGCTGAAATCGGATGCACTGGGCCACTGGCGCAGAACACAGTGCAACGTTTTAACGGGTACTCAATCGGAGTGGATCTAACAGGCTTAAACAGCTGTCTTCGTATGGGAGTCTGGACGTCCTACTCTGATTGAGTCCTGATCGCAGAGAGAGAGAGAGAGAGAGAGAGAGAGAGAGAGAGATAGCAAAAATTGGAAATAAAAGTAAAGTAGGAGAATCAGCGATTTAGCATGCAAGTTTCCACCCATATGTGCTCGGCCGCCTATCCAGAAGTGTTCGGAGACTTCTGGATAGTGTCTTTTCAAGCCTCGAAACTCACGATGCGAGGCGACATGCCTGGTACCTATCTCTGCCAGCGGCAGGGTCGACCGCGGGGGTATTTTTTTTTTCAACCGCGAGTGTAATTCACACTTCTTCCAGCGGGAACCGAACACGGGTTGTCCGAACGTCGGTAGCTCAGTCGGGTGGTTTTCCATACTAGTCTACCGTGGCCCCCCAAAAAACAAAACTGTAAATAAAATGCTGTGCTAGAAAGAAGTAAAAGATAAACTATAATTACGGCATTTTTCCCATTGCTGGGGTCTGCCAAGGGGAACTTATGGGACGGAGAACGGGTGGCCGAATCACTAACTCGTCGGACTCCAAACCAAGAGAAACCGGTTTCGAATCCCAGTAAGGTCAAACGTTTATTCTATCGGGGGTGAAATAAAAACCCATATCAAAACACTTCTCGGCGACTGCACTGGATAAGCGGCCTTTGTTCTGTCATTTAAGCGCCCACCCCGTACCCTGAAGTAACAGGTTTCTTGCAAGCTCATCATCGCCTCCACTTTTTCCACGATCGAACAACTTACTTTAAGGCTGCGGAGAAACAAACAAATATAGATCAAAAATAGAGAAAAAACAACGTAACAAGTCAACACACACCAGAACGACGTTTCGGCGCAGTGGGCCTTCAACTAGTACACATATATAACACACGTACAAATATGTATTGAAAAAAAAATAATATAAAAAAATATAATAATGAAGTATTAGCTTCACTGCAGCTTGGCATTTTCATGTATTTATGTATATTTCTTTGCCTTGATCTTACTTTAAGGCTGCCTGATTTGACAGTAACATTTGTAGTGTCAGCTAAATGAAATCACCGAAAACTCACCCCCTCGTCACTTGTCGTCGATCTTGTCCCAGATATCCGGTCACGACACCGGAAGCCACAAGCCAATAAATAGCTGTTACATCTCCCCGTCTCTGTGTGATTTATTATGCCCGGCTTTGCAGTTTCCTTCCTTGTATCCATGTTTCTCTTCTATCTCCCACTTTATGTCTTCTCTCCACCTTACTCTGCCCCTAATCCCTGGTAAATTTCTTGACAAGTCTCTTCCTGCTGCGGTCTGAGCATTTTCTTTGATTAATTCTCGTTTTATAAAGCGATTTGATATCGTCCCCACTTTAATTAGTTTCGTCTCAGCTTTCAGCCTAGACGCTAAGATTATTTCATATTGTTAGGTCTAATCTTAGCCCTCAGTGACGCGAAGCCGGGACACACTCCCTATACTCTTACTACCTGGAGGTTCCACAACCAAACCAGCCGTTCAACTTGGCAGTGCTAATCTCTCTCTTCCCCCCCCCCCCACCCCTTTTTTTAAATACCAGGAAACCACTCCCATAGGTCATTACAAAATGAAAGAAAGAAAGACCTTAGTACGGATACAAGTTTGAGCTCTGAACAGAATAAATCATGTTATCTGGTTTATGCATTATATCATTTATTTATTACCAATATTGCTGTGCTATGCTAATTTTTTATGTAGTTCGTGTTCTTTACTCTACTGACGAAGACATCTGACCGTAACGTTGATTCCCTTTCTCTCGGGAGACAAATAATAAATAAATATTATTGTGAATGGAAACTTCCAAGGTGACAAATCAGCGAATCTGTTCAGGGGGGAAATGTTTGTTTACAAAATCTCAAATAAACAATTGGAAGAAAACAAACATTATACACCCCAAAGCATGATCGAACCTGTAGCCTACTCCTCTACACACCACCTTGCCTAAGCTACTAGAATCTGCTTCTTGTGCTATCATCGTTTGTCTGCAACGCAAGGATTCAGCCCTACCCTATCCGGAGGATAAATGTTTTATTAGTAAAATACAGATATACAATTTATTCCCCAGTTGTGATCGTAACCCAATGCTATAGTCATGAGTACGCATGCGTGAAAGGCTAACCATTGATATTTGTTAGGTTGCTTACTTGACCGTGTACCGTAGTGCACAGTTTCTCGTGGCAAGGTGCTGTGTCGGGGAGTACGGATTTAATCCTGCTTCGGATTGTCTGTTGTTCTTTGTTCTTGATTGTTTTTTGTGAATTTGTCCCTTTCTCTCCCTCTCCGCTTTCTAGAAGCTTATGACCATGTTATATATCTTTTATCCTATCGCCAGGACATGTTCACTGTCCTCTCTATGTCGTCTCCCGCTGTCGACTCTATGTCGTCTCCCGCTGTCCTCTCTATGTCGTCTCCGGCTGTCCTCTCTATGTCGTCTCCCGCTGTCCTCTCTATGTCGTCTCCCGCTGTTCTCTCTATGTCTTCTCCCGCTGTCCTCTCTATGTCGTCTCCCGCTGTCCTCTCTATGTCTTCTCCCGCTGTTCTCTGTCGTCTCTCACGATTTCTGTTGTGTTTATGTCATTGGGCCAGGTCATACGAAGAAGTTCAACTTTGGTTCCATGCTGTAGAGTTTTGTAAACTGTCATCATCATCATTGAGTGCCGTCACCGCAAAGAAGATTGGCTACCATGGGACGTCATTCCGCTCTGCCTCTTGTTTTGATAGTGCAGGTTGTCATAGGCTGACTTGTCCATCTTTTGATGTTAGTCTTGGTCTGCCTCTGCCTCTTTTACCTTGTATTTTCCCTTCCAAAATTACTTTTAGTAGGCTACTATGCCTTTTAACATGCCCTCAAAATCTCATTTGTCTTGTTTGAATTGTGTTTAGTAGTTATCTTTTCTTACTTCATCGTTTGTTTTCTTTTCTTTCCATCCAATTCTTCCTGTTCTTCCATAAATCCCCATTTCAAATGCTTCAATTTTGTTCTTTTTTCTTGTCAAATGTCCATGTTTCAGCACCATACATGAATGTTGAGAAGATATAACATTTTGCTGTTCTTAGTTTTAGCCATGGTGTTATTTGTTTTGACGTTAGTATATATTTTTCATGGCATTAAAATTACTTATTGTCATTTCTATTCTTTTTTTTTTTTCCAGCTTTACATTTTCCATCACTGGTAATACTGTAAATTGTCCCGCTATTAAATTGTTTTGTTTTTGTATTTTTCCCTCATGATTTTATTTCCATCGGTTCATATAACCAACACTCGTAGTCGTCTTCTCTTTAATTCCTTCTCTTTGTATCCCAAGACATAACACCCTTAAGGAAACATCCGCCTTTTAAATAGAAGCGTCCTTGTTCTTTCTACACGACGAGTTATAACTGCCAGTCGTTTTGAGCTCGTGCGGTGACGATCGGCCCCGAGTGGGCTTCGCATTTCGTCTCATCTCGCTGCTCCGTTGTAGCGTGAGCGCAGTGGCGAGGGTTGGCGGGAAGATATGAGAGCACGGCCGGCGTCCGTATCAATCGTATTCCTTCCTCTATGCACGTTTGTTGTATAAACAGTTGTTTGGTTATGAGAACCGGTATTGCATAAACAGTTATTTGGTTATGAGAGACGAGTTTTAATGTGTTCATGACCGTCAAAACTACTTGTGCTTGGACTAATTGTGACCACCATCATCATCGTCCTTCGAAAGAAGAATAAACATCGTAATGGGAACGCTCGTATTCGTGTAAGTCCGACTATTATCAATATTTTATTTTACTTACAAAACATATTTCATTGATATTTGCTTATGCATAACTGATCTATTTGTATTTGCTTAAACAGTACTCTCGTTGTCTTTTAATGACGTCATCACGAAATAACTTCTCTACAACTTTAACTTCCTCGGCCAATCAACAAGAAACACACCATGTCAACATAGAACACACTCATGTCAACATAGAACACTCCCATGTCAACACAGAACACACCAATCTTAACATGGAGCACACCCATGCCAACATAGAACACACCAATTTCAACATAGAACACACTCATGTCAACATGGAACACACTCATGTCAACATGGAACACACCCATGCCAACATTAATACACCCATGCCAACATAGAACACACCCATGCCAACATTAATACACCCATGCCAACATAGAACACACCCATGCCAACATTAATACACCCATGCCAACATAGAACACACCCATGCCAACATTAATACACCCATGCCAACATAGAACACACCCATGCCAACAATAATACACCCATGCCAACATAGAACACACCTATGCCAACAATAATACACCCATGTCAACATAGAACACACCTATGCCAACAATAATACACCCATGTCAACATGGAACACACCAATGCCAGCATGGAACACACCCATATCCTTGACCAACAGACACTTCGAGATTTGCACTGACCTCATCGGCAATCTCAGAAACCATCATAAACGATCACATCGTTAATACCCTCAAGACAATGTAAACTTCCCCGTTCTAGACCAACTAATGTGAAGGTGAGAGTGCCAGTTCTCATCCTGGCTATCATATTCCCAAACTCAGTGAACATCGGATAGTCTGTTTTTCTCAGCAGGCATGACCGGAGAGTGTCTGGAACCCACTTTAACTTGATCACCAACGTAGCACTTAACCACTACGCTACTAATGCATAGACGTCGATAGACCAACAGCAGCTATGTATAAATATGTCTTTGGTTTATTGAAACACCATACCCCACCTTATAACGTTAGCAATTCTTAGGGATGCTATAAAATCGCTATAAAACTGGTGCCATTGAACGATGATAACTATTATTAAGGTTTGATGGTAACCTTTATATTAGTGCTTTACTTTGTTTTGTCTATCTGAACGAAAGGTTCTATTTTGTGAGAGGAGATTCGTGGTTGGGTTCTGTGTCACCACGGAGAAACACAGAAACCAGCTGAGACCGAGAAAATTGTTGCAACTACAGCCACTTAGTGTAATGATGTTAGAAGTGATCAAATAGAATAGTCTTGGCATGGACTACAGCCACTTGGTGTAATGATGTTAGAAGTGATCAAATAGAATAGTCTTGGAATGGACTACAGCCACTTAGTGTAATGATGTTAGAAGTGATCAAATAGAATAGTCTTGGCATGGACTACAACCACTTGGTGTAATGATGTTAGAAGTGATCAAATAGAATAGTCTTGGAATGGACTACAGCCACCAGGTGTGATGATGTTAGAAGTGATCAAATAGAATAGTCTTAGCATGAACTACAGCCACTTGGTGTAATGATGTTAGAAGTGATCAAATAGAATAGTCTTGGCATGGACTACAGCCACTTGGTGTAATGATGTTAGAAGTGATCAAATAGAATAGTCTTGGCATGGACTACAGCCACTTGGTGTAATGATGTTAGAAGTGATCAAATAGAATAGTCTTGGAATGGACTACAGCCACTTGGTGTAATGATGTTAGAAGAGATCAAATAGAATAGTCTTGGAATGGACTACAGCCACTTGGTGTAATGATGTTAGAAGTGATCAAATAGAATAGTCTTGGCATGGACTACAGCCACTTGGTGTAATGATGTTAGAAGTGATCAAATAGAATAGTCTTGGAATGGACTACAGCCACTTGGTGTAATGATGTTAGAAGTGATCAAATGGAATAGTCTTGGAATGGACTACAGCCACTTAGTGTAATGATGTTAGAAGTGATCAAATAGAATAGTCTTGGAATGGACTACAGCCACTTGGTGTAATGATGTTAGAAGTGATCAAATAGAATAGTCTTGGAATGGACTACAGCCACTTGGTGTAATGATGTTAGAAGTGATCAAATAGAATAGTCTTGGAATGGACTACAGCCACTTAGTGTAATGATGTTAGAAGTGATCAAATAGAATAGTCTTGGAATGGACTACAGCCACTTGGTGTAATGATGTTAGAAGTGATCAAATAGAATAATCTTGGAATGGACTACAGCCACTTGGTGTAATGATGTTAGAAGAGATCAAATGGAATAGTCTTGGAATGGACTACAGCCACTTGGTGTAATGATGTTAGAAGTGATCAAATAGAATAGTCTTGGAATGGACTACTGCCACTTAGTGTAATGATGTTAGAAGTGATCAAATGGAATAGTCTTGGAATGGACTACATCCACTTGGTGTGATGATGTTAGAAGTGACCAAATGGAATAGTCTTGGCATGGACTACATCATCAAATAGAATAGTCTTGGCATGGACTACAGCCACTTAGTGTAATGATGTTAGAAGTGATCAAATGGAATAGTCTTGGAATGGACTACAGCCACTTGGTGTAATGATGTTAGAAGTGATCAAATAGAATAGTCTTGGAATGGACTACTGCCACTTAGTGTAATGATGTTAGAAGTGATCAAATGGAATAGTCTTGGAATGGACTACATCCACTTGGTGTGATGATGTTAGAAGTGACCAAATGGAATAGTCTTGGCATGGACTACAGCCACTTAGTGTAATGATGTTAGAAGTGATCAAATAGAATAGTCTTGGCATGGACTACAGCCACTTAGTGTAATGATGTTAGAAGTGATCAAATGGAATAGTCTTGGAATGGACTACATCCACTTAGTGTAATGATGTTAGAAGTGATCAAATGGAATAGTCTTGGAATGGACTACATCCACTTAGTGTAATGATGTTAGAAGTGATCAAATGGAATAGTCTTGGCATGGACTACATCCACTTAGTGTAATGATGTTAGAAGTGATCAAATGGAATAGTCTTGGCATGGACTACAGCCACTTAGTGTAATGATGTTAGAAGTGATCAAATAGAATAGTCTTGGCATGGACTACAGCCACTTAGTGTAATGATGTTAGAAGTGATTAAATAGAATAGTCTTGGCATGGACTACAGCCACTTAGTGTAATGATGTTAGAAGTGATCAAATAGAATAGTCTTGGCATGGACTACAGCCACTTAGTGTAATGATGTTAGAAGTGATCAAATAGAATAGTCTTGGCATGGACTACAGCCACTTAGTGTAATGATGTTAGAAGTGATCAAATAGAATAGTCTTGGCGTGAGCCAGCTTTGACGGTCTCTTCCGTGTCAGATCTGACACTATGCAACAGTTTAAATTAAGTAGATAATCTTAATCTCTCAAGTTTAATCTATCCAACAACGCATCCGTGCAATTGATTGATCCCAGGCCATTCAATAAGAAAATAATACTAGAGCCAGACTCATTACAACATAATATGGATCCCAACGTTGTACTGCCAATGCCAGACCTGGCCCCTAGACTCAAAGCCAATAAGAAAAATAACTACCACTAAAATGAAATACATAAGACGCATGGTAATAAAAATAGCCCAATAAAATGAGGAACTTAGAAAGGAACTGGGAATAATTACCGTTCTTGAATACATAAAGAAATGACAGACGAAATGGTTTGGTCACGCGGTAAGACAGAAAAATTAAAACACAACACAACAAAGTTTTAATGAACCTTAAGCGAACACTAGACCCGACGACCTACCACAGAAATGAACGATTTATAGAATATTAAAAACACTAGGAAAACATAACAGCAGGAGAGGCCAACAGAAGAGCAAAAGACCGCAAACAATCTATATCTCACCTCCACGTTGAAAGGCAAGTGAGGAAGGTGAGGAGATAAAAGAAGAGGAAGAAGACCTGCAACGGAGTTCGTGCATGCCGGTCAAAGTTCTCCTCAAAGGTTCTCAGTAGTTAGAGGAGAATATCGGAGCACCTATGGGTGTGTCCGGAGTGCAGTGATGATGATCCTAGCATAACACAACGTAGCATAATGATACTTGTCATCACAGTATGATGAAGCCTATCTTCAACTGAACGACTAGACAGCAAGAGTCGGCTGTCTGGCTAAACAGGACTACCTGTATTGTTTGTGTGCGGAAACAGAAGTGTTGCTATCATTTCTTATTTCGTAATCTCTAAGAACGTTATTTCGTAATTTCTGAGTATGTTATTTCGTAATCTCTGTCTCAGTGCGTTATTTCGCAATCTCTGCCTCAGTGCGTTATTTCGCAATCTCTGTCTCAGTACGTTATTTCGTAATCCCTAAGTACGTTATTTCGTAATTTTTGAGTACGTTATTTCGTAATCTCTGAGTACGTTATTTCGCAATCTCTGAGTAGATTATTTCGTAATATCTGAGTACGTTATTTCGTAATCTCTAAGTACGTTATTTCGTAATCTCTGTCTCAGTGCGCTATTTCGTAATATCTGAGTACGTTATTTCGTAATCTCTGAGTACGTTATTTCGTAATCTCTGAGTACGTTATTTCGTAATCTCTGTCTCAGTGCGCTATTTCGTAATCTCTGTCTCAGTACGTTATTTCGTAATCTCTGTCTCAGTGCATTATTTCGTAATCTCTGTCTCAGTACGTTATTTCGTAATCTCTGTCTAAATGCGTTATTTCGTAATCTCTGTCTCAGTACGTTATTTCATAATCTCTGTCTCAGTACGTTATTTCATAATCTCTGTCTCAGTACGTTATTTCGTAATCTTTGTCTCAGTACGTTATTTCGTAATCTCTGTCTCAGTACTTTATTTCGTAATCTCTGTCTCAGTACGTTATTTCGTAATCTCTTTCTCAGTACGTTATTTCGTAATCTCTGTCTCAGTAGGTATTTCGTAATCTCTAAGTACGTTATTTCGTAATCTCTGAGTACGTTATTTCGCAATCTCTGAGTACGTTATTTCGTAATCTCTGTCTAAGTGCGTTATTTCGTTATCTCTGAGAACGTTATTTCGTAATCTCTGTCTCAGTACGTTATTTCGTAATCTCTGTCTCAGTGCGTTATCTCTTAATATTTGTTTAAGTGCTTTATATCGTAATCTGTCTCAGTGCGTTATTTCATAATCTCTGTCTCAGTGCGTTATTTCGTATAATCTATGTCTCGGTGCATTATTTCGTAATCTCTGTCTCAGTGCGTTATTTCGTAATCTGTCTCAGTGCGTTATTTCGTAATCGCTGTCTCAGTACGTTATTTCGTAATCTTTTTTTTCGGTGCGTTATTTCGTAATCTTTGTCTCAGTGCGTTATTTCGTAATCTCTGTCTCAGTGCGTTTTTTCGTAATCTCTGAGTACGTTATTTCATAATCTTTGTCTCAGTACGTTATTTCGTAATCTTTGTCTCAGTGCGTTATTTCGTAATCTCTGTCTCAGTGCGTTATTTCGTAATCTCTGAGTACGTTATTTCATAATCTTTGTCTCAGTACGTTATTTCGTAATCTCTGTCTCAGTACGTTATTTCGTAATCTCTAAGTGCGTTATTTCGTAATCTCTGTCTAAATGCGTTATTTCGTAATCTCTGTTTCAGTGCGTTATTTCGTAATCTCTGTCTCAGTGCGTTATTTCGTAATCTCTGTCTCATAACGTTATTTCGTAATCTCTGTCTCAGTGCGTTATTTCGTAATCTCTGTCTCTTCGTTATTTCGTAATCTCTGTCTCAGTGCGTTATTTCGTAATCTCTGTCTAAATGCGTTATTTCGTAATCTCTGTCTCAGTGCGTTATTTCGTAATCTCTAAGTGCGTTATTTCGCAATCTCTGTCTAAATGCGTTATTTCGTAATCTCTGTCTCTTCGTTATTTCGTAATCTCTGTCTCTTCGTTATTTCGTAATCTCTGTCTCAGTGCGTTATTTCGTAATCTCTGTCTCTTCGTTATTTCGTAATCTCTGTCTCAGTGCGTTATTTCGTAATCTCTAAGTGCGTTATTTCGCAATCTCTGTCTAAATGCGTTATTTCGTAATCTCTGTCTCAGTGCGTTATTTCATAATCTCTGTCTCATAACGTTATTTCGCAATCTCTGTCTCAGTGCGTTATTTCGTAATCTCTGTCTCTTCGTTATTTCGTAATCTCTGTCTCAGTGCGTTATTTCGTAATCTCTGTCTCTTCGTTATTTCGTAATCTCTGTCTCAGTGCGTTATTTCGTAATCTCTAAGTGCGTTATTTCGCAATCTCTGTCTAAATGCGTTATTTCGTAATCTCTGTCTCAGTGCGTTATTTCATAATCTCTGTCTCATAACGTTATTTCGTAATCTCTGTCTGATTATGTTATTTCGTAATCTCTGTCTCATAACGTTATTTCGTAATCTCGGTCTCATAACGTTATTTCGTAATCTCTGTCGCAGAGTGTGTTTTTTTCGTAATCTGTCTCAGTGTGTTATTTCGTAATCTCTGTCTCAGTGCGTTATTTCGTAATCTCTCTCTCATAACGTTATTTCGTAATCTGTCTCATAACGTTATTTCGTAATCTCTGTCTCATAACGTTATTTCGTAATCTCTGTCGCAGTGCGTTATTTCGTAACCTATGTCTCAGTGTGTTATTTCTTAATCTCTGTCGCAGTGCGTTATTTCGTAACCTATGTCTCAGTGTGTTATTTCTTAATCTCTGTCGCAGTGCGTTATTTCGTAACCTATGTCTCAGTGCGTTATTTCGTAACCTATGTCGCAGTGCGTTATTTCGTAATCTCGTATGTTTGTTTATGTCTGTCTCTCTCTCTCTCTCCTTGTCAGTCCTCTATGTTTGTTTATGTCTGTCTCCCTGTAACTCTCCTTGTCAGTCCTCTATGTTTGTTTATGTCTGTCTCCCTGTCTCTCTCCTTGTCAGTCCTCTATGTTTGTTTATGTCTGTCTCCCTGTCTCTCTCCTTGTCAGTCCTCTATGTTTGTTTATGTCTGTCTCCCTGTCTCTCTCCTTGTCAGTCCTCTATGTTTGTTTATGTCTGTCTCCCTGTCTCTCTCCTTGTCAGTCCTCTATGTTTGTTTATGTCTGTCTCCCTGTCTCTCTCCTTGTCAGTCCTCTATGTTTGTTTATGTATGTCCGTCTTTCTCTCTCTGTCCTTGTCAGTCCTCTATGTTTGTTTATGTCTGTCCGTCTTTCTCTCTCTCTCTCTTTGTCAGTCCTCTATGTTTGTTTGTATGTCTGTCTGTCTGTCTCTCTCTCTCTCATTGTCAGTCCTTTATGTTTGTTTGTTTCTGTCTCTTTTATTCTTTCTCTCTCTCTCTCTCTCTCTCTCTCTCTCTCTCTCTCTCTCTCTCTCCTCGTTGCCAGTCCGTTCTGCTTTTTCGTCTTTCTCTCGTTGCCAATCCGTTGTGTTTTGTTCTCTCTCTCTCTCTCTCGTTGCCAATCCGTTGTGTTTTGTTGTCTCTCTCTCTCTCGTTGTCAGTCCGTTGTGTTTTGTTGTCTCTCTCTTTCTCGTCAGTCCGTTGTGTTTTGTTGTCTCTCTCTCTCTCGTTGTCAGTCCGTTGTTTATTTCTCTCTCTATCTCTCTCTCTCTTTGTCAGTCCATTGTATATTTATCTCTTTCTGTCTCTCGTAGTCAGTCCGTTGTTTATTTATGTCTCTCTCTCTCTCTCTCGTTGTCAGTCCGTTGTTTATTTATGTCTCTCTCTCTCGTTGTCAGTCCGTTGTTTATTTATGTCTCTCTCTCTCGTTGTCAGTCCGTTGTTTATTTATGTCTTTCTCTCTCTCTCTCTCTCGTTGTCAGTCCGTTGTTTATTTATGCCTCTCTCTCTCTCTCGTTGTCAGTCCGTTGTTTATTTATGTCTCTCTCTCTCTCTCTCGTTGTCAGTCCGTTGTTTATTTATGTCTCTCTTTCTCTCTCGTTGTCAGTCCGTTGTGTTTTGTTGTCTCTCTATGTCTCTCTCGTTGACAGTCCGTTGTATTTTGTTCTCTCTCTCTCCCTCTCTCTCTCTCGTTGTCAGTCCGTTGTTTATTTATGTCTCTCTCTCTCTCTCTCGTTGTCAGTCCGTTGTTTATTTATGTCTCTCTCTTTCTCTCGTTGTCAGTCCGTTGTTTATTTATGTCTCTCTATATCGTTGTCTGTCCGTTGTTTATTTATGTCTCTCTTTCTCTCTCGTTGTCAGTCCGTTGTGTTTTGTTGTCTCTCTATGTCTCTCTCGTTGACAGTCCGTTGTGTTTTGTTGTCTCTCTCGTTATCAGTCCGTTGTGTTTTGTTGTCTCTCTCGTTGTCAGTCCGTTGTGTTTATTTATGTCTCTCTCTCTCTCGTTGTCAGTCCGTTGTGTTTATTTATGTCTCTCTCTCTCTCGTTGTCAGTCCGTTGCGTTTATTTATGTCTCTCTCTCTCTCACTCTCGTTGTCAGTCCGTTGTGTTTTGTTGTCTCTCTCTCTCTCTCGTTGTCAGTCCGTTGTGTTTATTTATGTCTCTCTCTCTCTCGCTGCCAGTCCGTTGTGTTTTGTTGTCTTTCTCTCACTCTCTCGCTGCCAGTCCGTTGTGTTTTGTTGTCTCTCTCTCTCTCTCTCTCTCGTCAGTCCGTTGTGTTTTGTTGTCTCTCTCTCTCTCTCGTCATTCTGTTGTGTTTTGTTGTCTCTCTCTCTCTCGTTGTCAGACCGTTGTGTTTAATTATGTCTCTCTGTCTTTCTCGTTGTCAGTCCGTTGTATTTATTGATGTCTGTCTCTGTCTCACTCGTTTTCAGTCCGTTGTGTTTAATTATGTCTCTCTCTCTTTCTCTCGTTGTAAGTCCGTTGTGTTTTGTTGTCTCTCTCTCTCGTTGTCAGTCCGTTGTGTTTATTGATGTCTGTCTGTTTCTCTCGTTGTCAGTCCGTTGTGTTTTGTTGTTTCTCTCTCTCTCTCTTTGTCAGTCAGTTGTGTTTTGTTGTTTCTCTCTCTCTCTTTGTCAGTCAGTTGTGTTTTGTTGTTTCTCTCTCTCTCTCTCTCTGTCTCTCTCTCTCTCTTTGTCAGTCAGTTATGTTTTGTTGTTTCTCTCTCTCTTTGTCAGTCAGTTGTGTTTTGTTGTTTCTCTCTCTCTTTGTCAGTTAGTTGTGTTTTGTTGTTTCTCTCTCTCTTTGTCAGTCAGTTGTGTTTTGTTGTTTCTCTCTCTCTTTGTCAGTCCGTTGTGTTTTGTTGTTTCTCTTTCTCGTTGCCAGTCCGTTGTTTATTTATGTCTCTCTCTCTCGTTGTCAGTCCGTTGTTTATCTATATCTCTCTCTCGTTGTCAGTCCGTTGTGTTTTGTTGTCTCTCTCTCTCTCTCTCTCTCTCTTGTTGTCTGTCCGTTGTGTTTATTTATGTCTCTCTCTCTCTCTCTCTCTCTCTCGTTGTCAGTCCGTTGTGTTTATTTATGTCTCTCTCTTGTAGTCAGTCCGTTGTGTTTATTTATGTCTATCTCTCTCTCTCGTTGTCAGTCCGTTGTTTTTATTTGTCTCTCTCTTGTAGTCAGTCCGTTGTGTTTATTTATGTCTCTCTCTCTCGTTGTCAGTCCGTTGTGTTTATTTATGTCTCTCTCTTGTTGTCTGTCCGTTGTGTTTATTTATGTCTCTCTCTCTCGTTGTCAGTCCGTTGTGTTTATGTATGTCTCTCTCTTGTTGTCTGTCCGTTGTGTTTATTTATGTCTCTCTCTCTCTCTCTCTCTCTCTCTCTCTCGTTGTCAGTCCGTTGTTTTTATTTGTCTCTCTCTTGTTGTCTGTCCGTTGTGTTTATTTATGTCTCTCTCTTGTTGTCTGTCCGTTGTGTTTATTTATGTCTCTCTCTTGTAGTCAGTCCGTTGTGTTTATTTATGTCTCTCTCTTGTTGTCTGTCCGTTGTGTTTATTTATGTCTCTCTCTCTCTCTCTCTCTTGTAGTCAGTCCGTTGTGTTTATTTATGTCTCTCTCTCTCTCTTGTAGTCAGTCCGTTGTGTTTATGTATGTCTCTCTCTCTCTCTCTCTCTCTCTCTCTCTCTCTTGTAGTCAGTCCGTTGTGTTTATTTATGTCTCTCTCTCTCTCTCTTGTAGTCAGTCCGTTGTGTTTATTTATGTCTCTCTCTCTCTCTCTCTTGTTGTCTGTCCGTTGTGTTTATGTATGTCTCTCTCTCTCTCTCTCTCTCTCTCTCTCTCTGTAGTCAGTCCGTTGTGTTTATGTATGTCTCTCTCTCTCTCTCTCTGTAGTCAGTCCGTTGTGTTTATGTATGTCTCTCTCTCTCTCTCTCTTGTAGTCAGTCCGTTGTGTTTATTTATGTCTCTCTCTCTCTCTCTCTCTCTTGTTGTCTGTCCGTTGTGTTTATGTATGTCTCTCTCTCTCTCTCTCTCTTGTAGTCAGTCCGTTGTGTTTATTTATGTCTCTCTCTTGTTGTCTGTCCGTTGTGCTTATTTATGTCTCTCTCTCTCTCTCTCTCTCTTGTAGTCAGTCCGTTGTGTTTATTTATGTCTCTCTCTTGTTGTCTGTCCGTTGTGTTTATGTATGTCTCTCTCTCTCTCTCTTGTAGTCAGTCCGTTGTGTTTATTTATGTCTCTCTCTTGTAGTCAGTCCGTTGTTTTTATTTATGTCTCTCTCTTGTTGTCAGTCCGTTGTGTTTATTTATGTCTCTCTCTCTCTCTCTCGTTGTCAGTCCGTTGTTTTTATTTATGTCTCTCTCTTGTAGTCAGTCCGTTGTGTTTATTTATGTCTCTCTCTCTCTTGTTGTCAGTCCGTTGTGTTTATTTATGTCTCTCTCTATCTCTCTCGTTGTCAGTTCGTTGCTTTTATTTATGTCTTTATCTCTCTCTCTCTCTCTCTCTCTCTTGTTGTCAGTTCCCCATGTTATCTCTTTTTCTGTCTGTCTATTGTGTTTATCACTCTTTGCATCTGTCTTTCTCCAGTGTTTATCTCTTTCTCTCCCTCTGTCCAGTACGTTGATCTCTCTCTCTCTCTCTTTGTCAGCTGTGCTTATCTCTTCTATTTCTGTCTCTCCGTGTCTAGCCCTTTTATCTGCGCGCCTGTAATCGATTACTCCTGAGAGTTTGAAGAAAATCGTTGACGAGTATTGACGTCCTTAGCTGTAGCTAAATGATGTGTTAAGAAATTGTCAATAAAAAAATTAAAGTAGCAACAAATAACGGACGTTTTCTGAGCTCAATTGTGTGATCAACGGTGGACACGTGAAGCACTTTAAGTGTATTGGTGGTGGTGGTGGCAATTGTGCTCCGCCCTCGTTGGATGTCTTTGTATCTGTGTTAGTATCATTCTGACTGCAACCTTATGTAACTCGCTCGCTTTTTTATCCGGGCCTGTCTCACTGTAAGATGTAATCCCTGTTGCAGTCTCACTGTAAGATGTAATCCCTGTTGGAGTCTCACTGTAAGATGTAATCCCTGTTGCGGTCTCACTGTAAGATGTAATCCCTGTTGCGGTCTCACTGTAAGATGTAATCCCTGTTGCGGTCTCACTGTAAGATGTAATCCCTGTTGCGGTCTCACTGTAAGATGTAATCCCTGTTGCGGTCTCACTGTAAGATGTAATCCCTGTTGGAGTCTCACTGTAAGATGTAATCCCTGTTGCAGTCTCACTGTAAGATGTAATCCCTGTTGCGGTCTCACTGTAAGATGTAATCCCTGTTGGAGTCTCATTGTAAGATGTAATCCCTGTTGCGGTCTCACTGTAAGATGTAATCCCTGTTGGAGTCTCATTGTAAGATGTAATCCCTGTTGCGGTCTCACTGAAAGATGTAATCCCTGTTGCGGTCTCACTGTAAGATGTAATCCCTGTTGCGGTCTCAAAGTAATGTTCACTTTATTCACAGGCATATGCCGTTCCGTTTTAATTGTCCTCTAGTTAAAGCTGCCTGTTAGTATGTCTGCCTCTGTTCGCTCGTCTACTTGCGTGCCCTTCCTTCCTTCCTTCCTTCCTTCCTTCCTTCCTTCCTTCCTTCCTTCCTTCCTTCCTTCCTTCCTTCCTTCCTTCCTTCCTTCCTTCCTTCCTTCCTTTCCTTCCTTCCTTCCTCCCTCCCTCCCTCCCTCCCTCCCTCCCTCCCTCCCTCCCTCCATCCATCCACCCTACACCCCCCTCCCTCCCTCCCTCCATTCCTTCCTAAAAATTATCTACGTAACTAACGTACCACCCACATCCTTACTCACCCACTCCCTTTCCATTTGTATACGTGAGTGACTATCTTAAATGCTTTCTAAATTTCTCCCCCCCCCCCCCCCCAAACCCTCTCTCTCTCACTGGCACATACTCATACACACTAACTTGAATCTCGTGCCAAATCTAAATTCGCTCAGCACAAACGATTCAAACATGCTGTCATTCACACAAAATAACTTGCATCTTAAACAAAAAAAAACAACAAAAAAAATAGATTATAGTGCATTCATTTTTACAGTTGTTGTTAATTTTGTGTAATTAATTTACATTTTTCGCGAATGCAATTACTGAAATCACTGGACAGCAACTGAACTATTTTTGTTTCCAAATTGGAAAATCTGTTTAAAAGAAAAGTATTACAAATGATGGCTGTTGTGTTAAAGATTATCATTATGGAATTGTTTCGTTAATTTTGTTTTAAGGTGAACGCTTGGGAATAATTTTTGTAATTACCATGCTTGTATCCAGTGTCAATTTGATGTTCAGCTCAAGTGCCGTCATCTTGATGAAAATTGGGCTGCAGTGAATGTTCCGCTTGTCCTGTTTGTTTGGGTTGAGTTTGATGATATTCTGAAAGATTGTTTGTTGTTCTTGTTTGATGGTATTCTGGTAGATTGTTCGTTGTTCTTGCTTGATGGTATTCTGGTAGATTATTCGTTGTTCTTGTTTGATGATATTCTAATAGATTGCTCTTTGTTCTGACTAGATGTTATTCTGATAGAATGTTCCTTGTTCTTATTTGATGTCGGTTCGTCGATCTCTAGTCCATATTCATGGTCTAGGAGCTGCGGGTTCGTCGATCTGTAACCCATGATCATGGTTTAAGAGCTTTGGGTTCGTCGACCCGTAGCCCATGATCATGGTTTGAGAGCTTTGGGTTCGTCGACCCGTAGCCCATGATCATGGTTTGAGAGCTTTGGGTTCGTCGAACCGTAGCCCATGATCGTGGTTTAAGAGCTTTGGGTTCGTCGACCCGTAGCCCATGATCATGGTCTAAGACAGGGATGGGCAACCTTTTATTACACGAGGGCCACACCTGAACATTATGAAGACATCGAGAGCCAGATACCTTCACCTAATGAAGCCATTATATAAATTATGTCAATTACCTATTTTGCATTCACAAGCAATTGTAATTTACACATCCTAGGAAATGAATCGTGTAGTATTTTCAAATATAAATTACCTATTTTGCATTCACAAGCAATTGTAATTTACACATCCTAAGAAATGGATCGTGTAGTATTTTCAAATATAAATTACCCATTTTGCATTCACAAGCGATTGTAATTTACACATCCTAAGAAATGGATCGTGTAGTATTTTCAAATATAAATTACCTATTTTGCATTCACAAGCGATTGTAATTTACACATCCTAAGAAATGGATCGTGTAGTATTTTCAAATATAAATTACCTATTTTGCATTCACAAGCGATTGTAATTTACACATCCTAAGAAATGGATCGTGTAGTATTTTCAAATATAAATTACCTATTTTGCATTCACAAGCGATTGTAATTTACACATCCTAAGAATCATGTAGTATTTTCAAATATAAATTACCTATTTTGCATTCACAAGCGATTGTAATTTACACATCCTAAGAAATGGATCGTGTAGTATTTTCAAATATAAATTACCTATTTTGCATTCACAAGCGATTGTAATTTACACATCCTAAGAAATGGATCGTGTAGTATTTTCAAATATAAATTACCTATTTTGCATTCACAAGCGATTGTAATTTACATATCCTAAGAAATGGATCGTGTAGTATTTTCAAATATAAATTACCTATTTTGCATTCACAAGCGATTGCAGTGTTCATAGTTTTTAGGGAATGGGTTGTATAGTCATTTTCAAATTAAGAGCAAGAGCCGGTCAAAAAAAATGACGGGCCGGCTCTGTCCCGCGGGCCGTAGGCTGTCGACCTGTGCTCTAAGAGTTGTGGGTTCGTCTATTTCTAGACCATAATCAACAACTTGTATGGGTGTAGCAGATAGACAGCGCCTGGACTTACAGCTGTCTGGGCTAATCGCTTGCGTCAGGGCCAGCAAAGAAAAGCTGGTCGAGAAACACCACTCCTCAGTGACCCAGGAAATAGACTAGTCTGCCTTAAAGCTAATGCAGATAGGGAGGGTAAGTAAGCAACTCTGTACCAAGAAATGCCATGATGAAGGCGGGTGCATTGGACTCACGGAAGCCGATATCGCAGCCTGCTGTAGAATAAACTACTGCGCTTTTTTCGTCCATTAACGCTCTTTGAATGATGAAGATGATGATGAATGACGAAGATGATGATGAATGACGAAGATGACTAATCGTTTGGAGAACGCTAACATGAACGATAACAACTCGTCCTGTGTCATTGTATTTCATTGATAGTTTATTATGCTAAATTGTTGATTGTCCATCAGTCGAGCTGTAGCCGCTCATTCTCTTGCTACTGTAGTACTTCAAGACAGACCCTAATTTGCGTACCACGTGATATTTTGCTCCCATATTTGATCACTTTCTGTTTTTCTTGTCAATTTGTTTTCAGTATATGACTCCCCACAATTATTGGCATATGTACCCATTTATATACACACGTACGAACACAACTAGATTATTTTATCACCGTTCTTATAAAACAATATTTGACTACAAATATACACTTGCGCGCGCGCACACACACACACACAATTATACACAATCACTTGAACATTTCGCCGTTCTTATAAACCATATTTGTCGACTGGCACAGTTTCGTGTTTATATTTGTTGTTTTAGAGTAAAAAGTAAAAAGTTAAGCACCCCCGTCACGCCAAGTGCCGTATAAGTAATATGGTGATACTGACCATCAATTTGCCAAAGAAAGAAATTAGGTTAAATACAAAAATAAAATTTTCATCTCAAATGTTAAGGCGGTCCTATTATATGGCTGTGAAACATGGAGAACAACAAAATTGACAATCAGGAAGATACAGACTTTCATTAATGGATGCTTACGCAGAATAAAAGGATGGAAATGGCAGGGCAAAATCACTAACATAGCATTATGGAAATGTACCAGTCAAACACCAGTGGATAAAGAGATACAGCGAAGACGATGGCGCTGGATAGGACACACACTACGGAAGTCAACTGAGAGTATTACACAACAGGCCCTTTTTTGGTATCCCCAGGGAAAAGACAAAGAGGAAGACCAAGGAATTCTTGGAGAAGACAGATAGAAGCAGAGATGAAGATGATGGGGAAGACAAGGAATGATCTTAAAAGAATGGCAAAAAACAGAATGACTTGGAAAGTATTTGTTGGAGACCTATGCTCCACTGGGAGCTAAAAAGATTAGAAGAAGAAGACGAAGACCATACATTTTACAGACCATCAAATCATGATTTTCGGGGTAATGTGGTCGTTATTACGCCCGTGCCGCTTTACTTTCCAGAATAAAATCAAATTTACCCATTAAAAGCTGGGTGAACCCTGAAACCGTCTGTTGGGATCGAACCCTACCCCTTGTTCTTTGTAGTCCCGTTCACTAACCACTGAGCTATCGCGAGTCCCGTTGTTTTAGAGTAGTAAATAAATAAAGTCAGTCAAGGTTCCCTCTTCGGCCTTGCTAGATATATGGGAAATATGGTGTTAGTGACCATATATGACCTCGGCACATTTTTGGGTGATGTGGTCGGTATCACAACAGGCCGCCATTACTTCCCAGAAAAATCTCTGGTACCCATTTTTAGAGGCTGGATGAACCCCGGAGTCTTGTCAGTCCGCAACTGCTGGGGATCGAACCCGGATCCTTCTGGTCAGGAAACGAGCACACTAACCACTCAGCCACCGATGTTTTAGAGTAGTACTTGTCTATAATAATTGTTGCTTTGGACCTGATGAAGGTCTTTGCCGAAACGTCGTTGTTTGTCTCGTCTCTCTACTAGTTTAACTGCTTGATGCCACACTACGTTTATTATATACATACATGGACGTGTCCTATAAAACCACCTTTGAGCAGGAAAACTAAACCATAATAACCGCACCTACTACTGTGCTCATTTTCCACGTTCGCCACTGAAAGTCCTTCCTTCCTGTTACTCTGTTTATCTGATGTTTGAGCCGGCCAGACCAGACAGAGAGAGAGCTGGTGTTGGCTACACTAGATTGGCTGTGCTGATCAACGCACACGTTCTTCTAGCCAGATCTCCACCAATCCGTTTATAGCAGTGGTTCCCAAATAATCAGAGATCAAAGCTGCTGGATTAGGGTCACTTCAAGTAGACCCGCGCCAGCATACCGCTGGAATCCTAATTGACTGCTTATGTAAATCACTCTGGTCGTTTCCCCGTTTATAATCAACTCTTTATAGTCGCATCCATAAGCTACCCACTCTTGATTCCAGAAACTCACCACCGCGCAACATTTTAATTCTATAAATTCGTTGCCATGACCGCCATTGTTAATATAACTTAAACATCATCATCATCATCATCATCATCATCATCATCATCATCATCATCATCATCATCTAGCTTGTCCCTGTTGGAACTTGGGCCCCATGACAGCTTCTCTCATGTTTCCTCTATCCTACCCTAGATGTCCAGCCTCTACAGCAGCCAATCCCAACTCGTCCGGGATGATTTACATCCAACTTCTTTGAGGTCTTCATCTCCTTCGTTTATCGAAAACAATGCCCTCCATATTGATCTTTTCTAGGTAGTTGTATCGTACAACATGACCAACATATTGTATTATCCTTCTTTTATTTACTTCTGTGTTTGTGTACTTCACCTATATCTGGCCAAGTCTCCAGCACTGAATCGTGCGTGAATATAACTTTTTTCCAATTTTTCACAAAAGGCAACTCAGGTGCCCCTCGCTATGCAGGCAGATATTCAGCGACTTCAAAGATTCTTTCTCCGAGAGTCGTCATTGTTGTAATGTTCTTAATAAACCACTTTCAGTTCAACATCACTGTGCTCTCATCCCATTTTGAACCACCCCCTATTACTCCTTCATCTTTCACAACCAAGATTCACCAATGATGGCCGTCTCAACGTATCATTCTTCCTTTCAGCTTCCTGTGGAGCATAGGTCATCAACACTTTCCAACCCGTTATGTTTCTTGCCTTTTTTTTTGAGATCATTCATTGTCTTCCCCTCATCTTCATCTCTCCTTCCACCTGACTTCTCCTAGAATATTTTGATCTTCCTCCATGTTTTTTTCCCCTGGGAATTCCAGAAAAGGGCCTGTCGTGTAATACTTTTAGTTGGCTAGTGTGTCCTATCCAGCGCCACCGTCTTCGTTGTATCTAATTATTCACTGACACTTTCACATAGTTCCAAGTTAGTGATTTTGACCTGTGTTTTCCATCATTTTATTCTGCGCAAGCATCCATTAATGAAGGTCTATATCTTCATAATTGTTGTTTTTGTTGTTTTCCATGTTTCACAGCCATATAATAGGACTGAAACGTATCCGTATACTCCTCTGGTTATGTAATATAAACTATCTCAATTTTCCTATCGGTTCCATACAATTTCCTCCTTCCGACTCTTGTTTCCATACATTTATCCTTATCATCCACTGATACCATTGCTTCATATTTCCGCCCACTTGAAACTTCCTTAAGATCAAACATTTTCTGAAAGTGTGTCTGTGTTTAACGTTTTTAACATTTTCTGAAAGTGTGTCTGTGTTTAACGTTTTTAACATTTTCTGAAAGTGCGTCTTTAACATTTTTAACATTAATTTTTTTTAAATCATCAGGCAGCTGAAACTAATCAGAACAGATTTTCTTGTTAAAATCGCTGTCGGCAATCAAATTAGACTAGGATATGTCCGCCTTTGTCACTTCCTTCTTTCTCATCTCCCTCGAGACCTCGACCCTAACAGCAGATCTACACAGACAAAACGCCAGCAATGGTAATAAGACGCTTTAGACGCTAATCTTGTGTATTAGGTACAGCGGCGGACGGTGATTTCGAAACTTGAGGGGGCTAGACCGTGATGAGTAGTCACGTTACATGTTAGGAATTGCATAGACTTCTGGTATACTTAGTGACTATTACTTGTACTGCAGATTCAAATAAAAATATCGTGTCATCACGCTTGTTGACATTGCAGTTTGTTGTAGTCCTTTTCAGTTGATCTACAAGCCAGCACTAAGAGCTTGAGTCATAGAGTTTGTAACAACAACAATGCTTACTCGACTCAGACTAAAAAAAAAAAAAACGTTTCCATGGAAGCACTTGTAACATGAATGGTGGCCCTATGAGAACAATTGACAAGTATCAGCAGAAACTTCACTTTCCAGCACTTCTTGATTAGTTCACTGTTACCGTCAAATATCTTCTTAGTCAGAGAAGTGAACACGGTTCAGCAGGTAGTTTATAGCTTTATTAATAAACATTGTGTGCTTCCAAAATGTTAGATTGACCTTTCATCATCATCATTGTCCCATACCAGTTGGCGTAGGCGATCATGTCCTTCAACAATTCTCTAACTATATTATATCGTATATATTCTACTTTTGACCGATTTCCGTCCCATGACACCAAGCTATCCAGTTTTTTCTCTCTTTGTCGTCTGAGATCTCTCTTTCCCTTTATTTTGCCAGTTGTAACCAAGTATTCCAACATTCCTCTACTCATGAAGTGCCCGAAAAATGTTGATTGTTTCTTTCTTATGAGCCCTCTGTTCGTGCTGGCCTCTTTGAGAATGCCCTCGTTGGTCTTTTTTAGCTGTCCAGGGAACTCTCAACATTCTTCTGAGAAAATCCACCTCTGTGGTCTTTAATCGTCTTTTCATCTGTTTGTCAACTGTCCATGATTCGCTTCCATAGGTCAGAATATAGCACCAGTGAACTCTCGTTCTCACTTCTGTTGACATAAACTTGTTGCATAAGATGTTTATAATTTTCTGAAATGTATTTTTCTTTAGGTGGTGCATCTTCCGTCTGTTGTTATTGTGCTCAAGTATTTGAGGCTCTGAACTTGCTTTAGATTTCTCCCGTTTATTTTTTATGTTGTATGGTGGTGGTGATTGTTTCTTCGAAATGACCATTACTTCTGTTTTCTAACTATTCTGATTGACATTCTAGTCTGGTAATTTGCGCTATGTAAAATAGCTCCTTCAATTATTGACCTACACTATCTTAGTCACATCGATATGTCTCAGTTATTCACGTCGTAAGTTATTTAAAAAAATGGCTCTAGTGTTAATTAATATCTCCTATAGCTTTGTTCGAATAGAGTCAGGCAGTACATAGGCCCATATGCTGGCCTCAATGAGGACCCGTAATCTCTGGTGATATGGTCACATATTCCGCTGGTGCGGTTTAGGCTTGAGTCATAGTTAGGGTAATAGTGATTGCGTGAAGTCTGGACAAAAGAGTAGAAGACAGGAAGAGAGGATGGGTAGGTCTCGACTCTTTGAGCTCATAGCGAGCAGCCGGTGAAAGAGAGGAGAGCTGGTTGTAGCCATTAGTGTGACTCTGACGGTTGAAACATAGGAAATGCGAGAGTTAAGAATATTACAGAAGTTTACACAACTGAAACAAGTTGCTAAACAATGTCACGGAAGGGTACACATTTGTTAAAAGTGACAAGTTGCTAAATTTGGCTACAGAAGATTGATCACACATTTGCTAAAAGTTACAAAAGATTAATGCGGAAGATTACACATTTGCTGACAGTGGCTAAAAGTTACTAAAGAATGCTTCCGAAGATTACACATTTACTTAAATCGGCTAAAAGTTACTAAAGAATGCTGCGAAAGATTACACATTTGTGTATCATATAGATTACACACTTGCTGAAGGTGACTGAAAGTTGCTAAAAGATCGTACAGAAGATTACAAATGTGCTAAGAAACTGATTTAAAGTTACGATCTCGTATCATTGAAATGAAACTTGCATTTGTCCACGTCTGCTTTAAAAAAAAAAATGCAATAATTTATATCGTTTTCGATGTATATTTTATGCTCGCAGTAAATCTGGAATAAATAGACTGCTAACAGTTGATGGCTTACTGTAGGAAACAACTACTCGTTTCCTTTTTCAACTCCAGTCAGCCTCCTACTGTTAGAAGAAGAAGCAGGACTCGGGGAATAGAAAGAAGGAAGAGAAATTTGATAAAGGTATTTGGTTACTGGCGAAGAACACATGGCTTCATCTTTCGTTGGCATGCCGTGCAATAATTAACTACTGGCACCACAGGCGAGGTTTTGTTATTGCAGAGTTTTATCTCACAGCAGGTTTATTCCTCAGTGACTACCTTTGAAATAGTTATTTCATGAGCACCCTCTTCTCATCTCACGTTTTTTCCCCCCTATTTTGAGAATATTAGTGGCCACAGAGATGGGATTTCTCAGAAGAATGTTGAAAGTTCCATGGACAGCTAAAAAGACCAACGAGGAAGTTCTCAAAGAGGCCAACACAAAAGGGAGCTCTTAAAAAACATAAGAAATAAGCAATCAACATTTTTCGGGCACATCATGAGAAGAAGAAAGTGGAATACTTGGTTACAACTGGCAAAATAAAAGGAAAGAGAGATCGCGGACGACAAAGAGAGAAAATAGTGGATTGCTTGGTGTCATGGCATGGAAAACAGTCAACAACAGAACTGATACGATGCACTGTAGATAGAAGATTGTGGTAGGACATGATCGCCTACGCCAACCGGTATGGCACATAATGATGATGATTTTGAGAATCTGAAAAAAAAGGATATAACAAAATGTTTAACTTATAAATGGCACGCATTGAGAATGAAAAATAAAAAGGGGATATAACGAAATATTTAACTCATAAATGGCACGCATGTTTATATATAAACTAATTATAGCTGGCCGAAAGGGATCCCAAGATAGAGGGGAATTGCTGCGAGCGGTCAACAAATGCGTGTTTATTCAGCTTGTTTTTTAATTGCGACCATTTTATCGTGAATACACGTCCGCCGTTACACGTTTTGCTTTAGGAAATGTATCAATAACAATCATCAGAGCCTTCCACTTCTAGTTCCAGGGGCTTTCATCTAGGATGGTCATTAAACGATCACGTTTTGATTGCATGATATTGGTTTAAAAAAAAAAAACAGAAAGTTTATATGATTGCTTCCTCTTGATGTCATTTACAGAGTAAAAAAGTATATAGGATACCCCGTAACATATAATATCGCCAGGGATAGATACATTTAATGTAACATAATGAGAGAGGAAAATACAAGGTAAAAGAGGCAGAGGCAGACAGAGACTAACATGGACAAGTAACATCAAAAGATAGACAAATCAGCCTATGACAACCTGCACTATCAAAGCAAGAGACAGAGCAGAATGTCGCTCCATGGTAGCCAACCTTCGTTGCGGAGACGGCACTCGATCATGATGAATGAGAGTGTGGAGGCTATAGCTGTTAATTTTTTCCCCAACTCAGCGAGTCAGGTAAAACATAATGAAATGGACTCTCCATGCCTCGTGGTAGTGTTGTATTTGTTGGTATGTGGTGCTAGTGTCCATATTTTTGCGTGCATAAACATATTTGTTTATAAGTGGTGCGGTCAGCTATCACACCACCAATATTTGTTTATATGTGGCGCGGTCAGCTATCACACCACCAATATTTGTTTATAAGTGGCGCGATCAGCTATCACACCACCAATATTTGTTTATAAGTGATGCGGTCAGCTATCACACCACCAATATTTGTTTATAAGTGGCGCGGTCAGCTATCACACCACCAATATTTGTTTATAAGTGATGCGGTCAGCTATCACACCACCAATATTTGTTTATAAGTGGTGCGGTCAACTATCACACCACCAATATTTGTTTATAAGTGATGCGGTCAGCTATCACACCACCAATATTTGTTTATAAGTGATGCGGTCAGCTATCACACCACCAATATTTGTTTATAAGTGGCGCGGTCAGCTATCACACCACCAATATTTGTTTATAAGTGGTGCGGTCAACTATCACACCACCAATATTTGTTTATAAGTGGTGCGGTCAACTATCACACCACCAATATTTGTTTATAAGTGGTGCGGTCAACTATCACACCACCAATATTTGTTTATAAGTGGTGCGGTCAACTATCACACCACCAATATTTGTTTATAAGTGGTGCGGTCAACTATCACACCACCAATATTTGTTACAAGATTACAGAGACCTGCAGTTGTTTGGGATCCACATATCTGTCATTGTTTTACCTTACGAAGGTTTCATCACAACCATAACCTGAGATGTTTAGAAGACGACGAGGAATAATACAACTGCGTGGTCGTCGACAGACGGTTGGATAACAAGCAGTTATGATAAGTCACTTGTTTATTTTATGCTGGATGCTGCTTTACTGAACAATTTCTCTCGTGGCTAAATCTGCCAATATTTGATTACTGCAAATAAGATGTATTTATGGTGCCTGACCTCGTCTCCTGTTTCCTGTCTCCGTTTTGTCTTCTGATTTAGACATCATCATTTCCTCGAATGTTGTTGCTGTGCGATAGATAATATAATAATAATAATGACTGAAGTACTTGCTTCATAACAATTGCTTTATGTCATTCTGTAACTCGAGCTGATGTAGCTGACATATGTTTGTTGTAAAGCCACTGGGCTTCAACAGAACACGCCTCGTAACATTAACTGAACTGGGAGATATAGAACCCAACCTTCTCCTTTGTGTCTGAACGGTCCATCGTGATGATGGGTAGATGGATGGATGGATGGGGGGGCTGATGGATGAATGGAACGGATGGATGGGTGGATGGATGGGGGGCTGATGGATGGATGGGGGGCTGATGGATGAATGGAACGGATGGATGGGTGGATGGATGGGGGGCTGATGGATGAATGGAACGGATGGATGGGTGGATGGATGGATGGATGGATGGATGAATGGAACGGATGGATGGGTGGATGGATGGATGGATGGGGGGCTGATGGATGAATGGAACGGATGGATGGGTGGATGGATGGATGGATGGGGGGCTGATGGATGAATGGAACGGATGGATGGGTGGATGGATGGGGGGCTGATGGATGAATGGAACGGATGGATGGGTGGATGGATGGATGGATGGATGGGGGGCTGATGGATGAATGGAACGGATGGATGGGTGGATGGATGGGGGGCTGATGGATGAATGGAACGGATGGATGGGTGGATGGATGGGGGCTGATGGATGAATGGAACGGATGGATGGGTGGATGGATGGATGGATGGATGGATGAATGGATGGGTGGATGGATGGATGAATGGGGGGCTGATGGATGAATGGAACGGATGGATGGGTGGATGGATGGGGGGCTGATGGATGAATGGAACGGATGGATGGGGATGGATGGATGGATGGATGGATGGATGGATGGATGGATGGGGGGCTGATGGATGAATGGAACGGATGGATGGGTGGACTGATATATGGATGGAACGGATGGATAAATGCATATATATATATATGGAACTGATTGATGAATAGAACTAATTGATGGGTGGATAGGACTGATTGATGAATGGACAGGACTAATTGATGGATGGGACTGATAGATGGGTGGGGCTGATAGATGGATGGATAGGGCTGATAGATGGATGGGACTGATAGATGGATAGGACTGATAGATGGATGGATGGGGCTGATAGATGGATGGATGGGGCTGATAGATGGATAGGACTGATAGATGGATGAATGGGGCTGATAGATGGATGGATGGGGCTGATAGATGGATAGGACTGATAGATGGATGGATAGGACTGATAGATGGATGGATGGGGCTGATAGATGGATAGGACTGATAGATGGATGGGGCTGATAGATGGATAGGACTGATAGATGGATGGATAGTACTGATAGATGGATGGATGGGGCTGATAGATGGGTGGATGGGACTGATAGATGGATAGGACTGATAGATGGATGGATGGGACTGATAGATGGATAGGACTGATAGATGGATGGATGGGACTGATAGATGGATAGGACTGATAGATGGATGGGGCTGATAGATGGATGGGGCTGATAGATGGATGGATAGTACTGATAGATGGATGGATGGGGCTGATAGATGGGTGGATGGGGCTGATAGATGGGTGGATGGGGCTGATAGATGGGTGGGGCTGATAGATGGATGGATGGGGCTGATAGATGGGTGGGGCTGATAGATGGGTGGGGCTGATAGATGGATGGATGGGACTGATAGATGGATGGATGGGGCTGATAGATGGGTGGGGCTGATAGATGGGTGGATGGGGCTGATAGATGGATGGATAGTACTGATAGTTGGATGGATGGGGCTGATAGATGGATGGATGGGGCTGATAGATGGGTGGGGCTGATAGATGGGTGGATGGGGCTGATAGATGGATGGATGGGGCTGATAGATGGGTGGGGCTGATAGATGGATGGATGGGACTGATAGATGGATGGATGGGGCTGATAGATGGATGGATGGGACTGATAGTTGGATGGATGGGGCTGATAGATGGATGGATGGGGCTGATAGATGGGTGGGGCTGATAGATGGATGGATGGGACTGATAGATGGATGGATGGGGCTGATAGATGGGTGGGGCTGATAGATGGGTGGATGGGGCTGATAGATGGATGGATGGGGCTGATAGATGGATGGATGGGACTGATAGTTGGATGGATGGGGCTGATAGATAGATGGATGGGGCTGATAGATAGATGGATGGGGCTGATAGATAGATGGATGGGGCTGATAGATGGATGGATGGGGCTGATAGATGGATGGATGGGGCTGATAGATGGATGGATGGGGCTGATAGATGGGTGGGGCTGATAGATGGATGGATGGGACTGATAGATGGATGGATGGGGCTGATAGATGGGTGGGGCTGATAGATGGGTGGATGGGGCTGATAGATGGATGGATGGGGCTGATAGATGGATGGATGGGGCTGATAGATGGGTGGATGGGACTGATAGATGGATGGATGGGGCTGATAGATGGGTGGATGGGGCTGATAGATGGATGGATGGGGCTGATAGATGGGTGGGGCTGATAGATGGGTGGGGCTGATAGATGGGTGGATGGGGCTGATAGATGGGTGGATGGGGCTGATAGATGGGTGGGGCTGATAGATGGGTGGATGGGGCTGATAGATGGATGGATGGGGCTGATAGATGGGTGGATGGGGCTGATAGATGGGTGGATGGGGCTGATAGATGGGTGGGGCTGATAGATGGATGGATGGGGCTGATAGATGGGTGGATGGGGCTGATAGATGGATGGATGGGGCTGATAGATGGGTGGGGCTGATAGATGGGTGGATGGGGCTGATAGATGGGTGGATGGGGCTGATAGATGGATGGATGGGGCTGATAGATGGATGGATAGTACTGATAGTTGGATGGGACTGATAGATGGATGGATAGTACTGATAGTTGGATGGGACTGATAGATGGATGGATAGTACTGATAGTTGGATGGGGCTGATAGATGGATGGATAGTACTGATAGTTGGATGGGGCTGATAGATGGGTGGGGCTGATAGATGGATGGATAGTACTGATAGTTGGATGGGACTGATAGATGGATGGATAGTACTGATAGTTGGATGGGACTGATAGATGGATGGATAGTACTGATAGTTGGATGGGGCTGATAGATGGATGGATAGTACTGATAGTTGGATGGGGCTGATAGATGGGTGGGGCTGATAGATGGATGGATAGTACTGATAGTTGGATGGGACTGATAGATGGATGGATGGGACTGATAGATGGATGGATGGGGCTGATAGATGGATGGATAGTACTGATAGTTGGATGGGGCTGATAGATGGATGGATAGTACTGATAGTTGGATGGGACTGATATATGGGTGGGACTGATAGATGGATGGATAGTACTGATAGTTGGATGGGACTGATAGATGGATGGATAGTACTGATAGTTGGATGGGACTGATAGATGGATGGATGGGGCTGATAGATGGATGGATGGGGCTGATAGATGGATGGATGGGGCTGATAGATGGATGGATGGGGCTGATAGATACTGATATATGGATGGATAGGACTGATATATGGGTGGGACTGATAGATGGGCGGGGCTGATAGATGGTTGCATGGATAGATAGATGGATGAGACTGATAGATGGATGCACGAATGGACGGATGCATGGATGTAAATTAGGCATGATGCGGGTTTATGACGATATTTAAGTGTGCTCCACAGCTTCTCCAACGAACTATTGAGAAGCCTGGAACAAAGAGCGGGTCTAACAGTGACGCTGACAACAATTCGTTAACATTTTCTTTCTCTATGTGCTTGCTGTAAACACCCACCATTATTGTGTAATTCAAGCACACTGCAGCACTTATCCTAACTGGATGCAGAACGACTGTTTCCTCCCAACCGCTTACCGTATTGTAATTATCTACAAGTGTTGGAAATAAAACACGGACGATATTTTGTTCTCAGGTCTTATCACAGGGGAATTTATCACACAGTGCCAGCCAGCCAACACATGCATTCTTTCTTAAGGACCGGGCGAGTGGTTTCTATATTCAGACTCTTAGAAGCTCGAGTCTTTGGCCTTGTTTTGGATGGAGATCAGTAAGATATGTCGTGCTGTGTGGTGATTTGGGGGTTTTCAAACGGTTGTTATCAGCAGGGCATATACATGATAGAGCATACCATAAGGGCAGCCAGCAGTGCAAAGACAATGACAGTTTATTATTAACAGTTGTTTGTCCTTGAAACTTTAGTAGATTTAATCATCTGCGTCTTTTCTGGGAGATACGATACACATGCCTCTTCTATTATGCATTTAAAGTGGTTGATGAAGCCTGTATGTGGCAAGCAGCAAGGAAGAACCTTGATTCATTCGAAACAAAATGCTGCTGAAACATCTTTAATATACCATGGTTAATGAAAAAGAGCAATGAAGAACATGTTAAAAGATGTAAACATTTAAAAGAACTGGCTTATAAACACCATTTTACAGATAAAATTTAAATGCTATATCCACATCAAAAGTAACAGCGGACTGGAAAGAACAGTACTGGAAAGCGTGATTTCTGGGCGACGAATTAGGGGCAAACCAAGAAGAAGGTGGTTTCAAGACATCAAGGAAACTTTGAACGTGACATCTGAGGGAGTGGAGGTCTGGCTAGAGACAGATTCTTTCAGATGGGATGTGGTGAATGCAACGTTCTGTAGGAGATCTGACTAGAGACAGTGATTCTTACAGACGGGCTGTGGTGAATGCAACGTTCTGGAGGAGATCTGACTAGAGACAGGGATTCTTACAGACGGGCTGTGGTGAATGCAACGTTCTGGAGGAGATCTGACTAGAGACAGAGATTCTAACAGACGGGCTGTGATGAATGCAACGTTCTAAAGGAGATCTGACTAGAGACATAAATTCTCTCAGACGGGCTGTGATGAATGCAACGTTCTGGAGGAGATCTGACTAGAGACAGAGATTCTTACAGACGGGCTGTGGTGAATGCAACGTTCTGGAGGAGATCTGACTAGAGACAGGGCTGTGATGATGCAACGTTCTAAGGAGATCTGACTAGAGACGGACGGCTGTGATGAATGCAACGTTCTATAGGAGATCTGACTAGAGACAGAGATTCTATCAGACGGCTGTGATGAATGCAACGTTCTATAGAGATCTGACTAGACAGAGATTCTAGACCGGCTGTGATGAATGCAACGTTCTAAAGGAGATCTGATAGAGACAGAAATTCTCTCAGACGGGCTGTGATGAATGCAACGTTCTATAGGAGATCTGACTAGAGACAGAGATTCTATCAGACCGGCTGTGATGAATGCAACGTTCTATAGGAGATCTGACTAGAGACAGAGATTCTATCAGACCGGCTGTGATGAATGCAACGTTCTATAGGAGATCTGACTAGAGACAGAGATTCTATCAGACCGGCTGTGATGAATGCAACGTTCTATAGGAGATCTGACTAGAGACAGAAATTCTCTCAGACGGGCTGTGATGAATGCAACGTTTTGCAAAGAACATTCGACCCGAATGATGAGCAGAAACGGTATCTTCTTACAATGTAAACACATTGTAACTAACAATTGAATATTACACACTTGAAACTCAAAGCTATACCAATCTCTGTCTTTGTGTTGCAACAGTTAACTACTAACATATAATTCACACTCTACATATTTTTCATTGATTGGAAAAAAAAAATGACTTCTCGTATGTGACATTGCAAATTGAAACCACTTCCATGAAATATATATATATATATATATATATATATATATACAAATATATTTTAAAAAGCTGAAGGGGAGTGTACATAAACGATGCAAACAAATTGAGAAAGTAGAACTCAAATGTCACTTTGAGATCAAAGCGAAGCGTTAAGCAAACCAGTTTCTGTGGTTCTTGTTCTGTCACAATCACATTAGTCACCATTTGTTCCTTTCCTTCTACCTCCACTTCTTCTTCATCCTTCTCTTTCTTCACTTCTTCTTCTTCATCTTCTCCTCCTCCCTTTTCGCTTCCCTCCTCCTGTCCTTTTTCCTCCTCCTGTCCTTTTTCCTCCTCCTGTCCTTTTTCCTCCTCCTGTCCTATTTCCCCCTCCTGTCCTTTTTCCTCCTCCTGTCCTTTTTCCTCCTCCTGTCCTATTTCCCCCTCCTGTCCTTTTTCCTCCTCCTGTCCTTTTCCTCCTCCTGTCCTATTTCCCCCTCCTGTACTTTTTCCTCCTCCTGTCCTATTTCCCCCTCCTGTCCTTTTTCCTCCTCCTGTCCTATTTCCCCCTCCTGTCCTATTTCCCCCTCCTGTCCTTTTTCCTCCTCCTGTCCTATTTCCCCCTCCTGTCCTTTTTCCTCCTCCTGTCCTATTTCCCCCTCCTGTCCTTTTTCCTCCTCCTGTCCTATTTCCCCCTCCTGTCCTTTTTCCTCCTCCTGTCCTATTTCCCCCTCCTGTCCTTTTTCCCCCTCCTGTCCTTTTTCCTCCTCCTGTCCTATTTCCCCCTCCTGTCCTTTTTCCTCCTCCTGTCCTTTTCTCTCTTCATGTCCTTTTTCCTCCTCCTGTCCTTTTTCCTCCTCCTGTCCTTTTTCCCCCTCCTGTCCTTTTTCCTCCTCCTGTCCTATTTCCCCCTCCTGTCCTTTTTCCTCCTCCTGTCCTTTTTCCTCCTCCTGTCCTATTTCCCCCTCCTGTACTTTTTCCTCCTCCTGTCCTATTTCCCCCTCCTGTCCTTTTTCCTCCTCCTGTCCTATTTCCCCCTCCTGTCCTTTTTCCTCCTCCTGTCCTATTTCCCCCTCCTGTCCTTTTTCCTCCTCCTGTCCTATTTCTCCCTCCTGTCCTTTTTCCTCCTCCTGTCCTATTTCCTCCTCCTGTCCTTTTTCCTCCTCCTGTCCTTTTTCCCCCTCCTGTCCTTTTTCCTCCTCCTGTCCTTTTTCCTCCTCCTGTCCTTTTTCCTCCTCCTATCCTTTTTCCGACCTCTAATCCTTTTTCCTCCTCCTTTTTGTTTTCTTCCTCCTTCCTCTTCTTCCTTTCTCTTCTTCCTTCTCACCGTTTTCCTCTTCTTCTTCGTCTGCGTTAATATCTTCTGGTCGTACATAATTGATGTGCTGGCGGGTTGCCATGATCAAGATAGGATCTACGGTGTAAGATGAGTCAGCCGCATGGTTAGTGTTCGTGTTTGCAAGCATGTTCTGATTTGTTCCCGCTAATCTGCTCCCTGGGTGACATACTCAGTCTTCGTCAGCCTGGACCCGCATGTTCTCACTTCTCGTAACTGGACATAGAAATATTAATGGCTCACTGTTGTTTATCATTGAAACTTTAGTTGATATGCTTATTTGTGTATGCCCTGGATGATAAAATGGACATTATTATTCTATAATTATACACTCCATTAAGATCAAAGATAAAGAAATAAAACGAGTAGAGGAATTCAAGTATTTGGGCACAATGTTCACAGAAGATGGAAAACTAGACAGAGAAATTGACATGAGAATACAAAAAGCAAATGCTGTCACATACCAGCTTTCACCATTGCTAAGACATCCAAACATTTCTATGCCAGCTAAACAACAAATGATAGATAGCATTTTCACACCAACTTTGTGCTATGAAAGTCAAACATGGACCCTTTCTAAATCACAATTAAGAAAGATAAATACATGTGAGATGCGATGCTTGAGAAAAGTAACAAACAACACAAGAAGAGATAGAATACCAAATGAAACCATAAGAAAAATGGTAGGAACAAAACCCTGCCAAGAATATATAGAACAACATCTTAAATGGTTTGGCCACCTGGTCAGAATGAGTCCTCACCAATCACCATCAAGGGCATTCTTCTCGAGAATGCATGGAAAAAGACCAAGAGGAAGACCCAGAAGAAGAAGGATAGATGCAGTGACAGAGACATGTAACAACAAAGGAAAATCACTAATTCAGACAGTTCGAGCAGCTCAAAAACGACAAATGATATAAGCAACGACACCTTTCAGGTATCAGTGAAAAGAGAAAAGAAGAAAGAAGAAGAATTATACACTCCAACTGATGACAAGAAGCTGTGTGTTTAAGTGTAACAACTTGTATGGTCAGAAATGAAAATGGCATCTCCTGAAACTCTTACATTTGTTAGTCTTGGATCTTTTAGTCATGAACATTAACTACAAACATATCATTGATAGATAAAATATTGACTTAACTAAACATTTTATTTTTGTATGTAAAATGTCAAGTACCCCCGTCACGCCAAGTGGCGTATAGGGAATATGGTGTTAGTGACCATACATTTTACAGACCTTCAGCACATGACTGTTGGGGTAATGTGGTCGGTATTACGCCCGAGTTGCTTTACTTTACCAGAAAAAAATCCGGTACCCATTTAAGGCTGGGTGAACCCGGAAGCCGTCTATCCTGGTCGAACCCGACCTCTTGTCCTTTGTAGTCCAGTTCACTAACCGCTGAGCTAGAGCGGCTACTATCTGTGTATGTGGTGTCACAAATTGAAACCACTTCCACGAAATATCAATGTTAACAATAAGAGGAATGTCTTCGTCCCTTAAATGCTGCACAATTTCCAAGATTAGAACTAAAATGGCACAGATGAAAAGCAAAGAAAATGTTCATGAGTTTAATATAAAAGAACAAAAAACGACGTCCCCACAGATCGTTAATCAAGATGGAAACAGACACAAATAGCACAAAGAATAATGATTAAATGTATGATTAAAAACACTATATTTCATGTTAAAAGCAGTCATTGTTAAGTGATTGAAAAAGCGAACGCTGATATAAAAGAAATGAGAGGGAAGACAGTCATGAACATTTGATGCATGAAATAATTGAATATTTTAACAAATACATCATATTAAAGCCATGGTTAATTAAAAAAAATATCAGCGCATCGTCCCCACTGTAGTAAGACAATGGCCAGAGCGCAGCCAAAAATAACTTTAATGAATGAAAAGACGCGCTAGAAAATAATTTGGATTTAACTTCCGCTAATAATGGTCGATTCTATAGACCGTTTTTAATTAATTATATTTTCTGTGACACATTCTTACCGTGGCTTATTGTGTTCTCTTCTCTCAGTGCTGCAGCTGCCATTTCGTGTGTGTGTCTCTGGTTAATTGATATTCTGTATAATTGGCACATCTGCTTATTTGGAAGGGTAAAAATAGAATCTGTAGATTGAAAGTATGTTTGTCTTTTTATGTCGTTTAATTGGGAGAGCTGCTTCTCTGTTTGACAAATATTTTCAGTAAATGGGGTTTTATCTATACTGGTGTCATTATTACAGTGGCGCTGTAGTTATACCGGTGTTGCTATTACTTTTGCCAATTTAAATTCGTTTTCTTTATTTCTTCTGACATCTGAAAATCGAACATAGAATAACATTTAACGTTTTGTCAGGGGCGATGCTAGTTTTTATAGGGATAGGCTGTGGGTGGGGGTGTGGCAGAGGTTGTGGAAACTCTCATGACGCCGCTCTCTTGCAACTACCTCATATCAGCATCCGCATATCAACTCTCATATCGATAATATGTTAACTCGTATAATAAAAAAAAATTCATAACGGCGGCACAAAATCAGCAGCCCTCGTGTAGAGCTCACAATGTCAGCAGTCCTCGTGTAAAGCTCACAGTTTCAGCAGCCCTCGTGTAAAGCTCACAATATTAGCAACCCTCGTGTAAAGCTCACACTATCAGCAGCCCTCGTGTAAAGCTCACAATATTAGCAACCCTCGTGTAAAGCTCACAATATCAGCAGCCCTCGTGTAAAGCTTACAATATCAGCAGCCCTCGCGTAAAGCTCACAATACCAGCAGCCCTCGTGTAAAGCTCACAGTATCAGCAGTCCTTGTGTAAAGCTCTCCTTATCGGCGCCCTAGTGTGTATGTTTTATTAAAAAGAAGGATATTTCAACCTCAAATATTGTCGTGCAAGTTCTCAATATCAAAAGTCCTCGTGTAAAACTCACAGTACCAGCAGCCCTCGTGTAAAGCTCACAGTACCAGCAGTCCTCGTGTAAAACTCACAATATCAGCAGCCCTCGTGTAAAGCTCACAATACCAGCAGCCTTCGTGTAACGCTCACAATATCTGCAGTCCCCGTGTCAAGCTCACAATATCAGCAGCCCTCGTGTAAAGCTCACAATATCAGCAGTCCTTGTGTAAAGCTCTCATTATCGGCAGTCCTCGTGTAAAGTTCACAATATCACCAGTCCTCGTGTAAAGTTCACAATATCACCAGTCCTCGTGTAAAGCTCACAGTATCACCAGTCCTCGTGTAAAGTTCACAATATCACCAGTCCTCGTGTAAAGTTCACAATATCACCAGTCCTCGTGTAAAGCTCACAGTACAACAGCCCTCGTGTAAAGCTTACAATATCAGCAGTCCCCGTATCAAGTTCACAATATCACCAGCCCTCGTGTAAAGCTCACAATACCAGCAGCCCTCGTGTAAAGCTCACAATATCAGCAGTCCTCGTGTAAAGCTCACAATACCAGCAGCCCTCGTGTAAAGCTCACAATACCGGCAGCCCTCGTGTAAAGCTCACAATATCAGCAGTCCCCGTGTCAAGCTCACAATATCAGCAGCCCTCGTGTAAAGCTCACAATACCGGCAGCCCTCGTGTAAAGCTCACAATATCAGCAGTCCCCGTGTCAAGCTCTCCTTATCGACACCCTTGTGTGTATGTATTATTAAAAAGAAGGATATTTCAACCTCCGACATTGTCGCATCTGTTCACCTGCCTATGTTTTCATAACATGAACACTCCATCCAGTAAGCAAACTAACTTTTCACCGTGCATTGCCCTCCTCTCCTCTCCTCTCTCTGTCTCTCTCTCTCATTCCTCCCTTGTGTCTCTCTATCTTAAACTAGTTCCCACCCTCACATCTAACTCCCGAGTTCAGCCCAATTCATAATAATATTAATTGTCCGCGGTAGAATTCGCACGGGAGCCTTAATTTGAAGAAAATGGCGAAGAGACACAGGAAACTAATCACAGCGGGCACGATCGGTGGAGGACACCGGTTGTCTGAGGGAGCCTTCACAGGATTCTGCCTCGTGATGGCGAATTATCTCCGAGCGCTGATGATGGGATAATCTGTGTGTTTCCGAGGGTAGTTATTGTGCCGAGTGCACGTTGGAAATTATGATGTCGTGGACGCTCTAGGTCTTTCATGTGTCGTCTAGTGTTGATTAGGTCTGCTGTGATGGTGACTCGTGGTCCTTGCTGCTGGTACCGAGAATCAACGGGGGTTAGGGGAACATGGGAAAACTGAACAAGGAGAGTGAGTTCCTAGGGGAAAACTGAACAAGGAGAGTTCCTAGGGGAAAACTGAACAAGGAGAGTTCCTAGGGGAAAAATGAACAAGGAAAGAGAGATCCTGGGGGAAAACTTACAAAAGAGAAAAAAAAATGATAGTCAGAGAAGGAGAAAGAGAAGTGGGAGTGGCGAAGATAAAGTGAAAATCGAATCCGCATATGCCGATACTGCTTAAAGCGATGATTGGAATTACCGAGCCTGTTTATTTACCGGAAGGGGAACTTTGGTTACTAATTATAGGCCCAAGATGTCTGTACGTGAAGGCGTGTGCCACCTAATTGAACACAATTTCAAATAAGAACGAGAGTTTTTACCTTATTCTCACATGTGGTTCTATACTCCAGGGTTTCTCGGCATTTTGTATGAGAAGGGGAGTAATTAATTGACATAGATTTAATTATTGGGGGGGGGGGGGCGAGTCATTTGATATCGAGAGCTAGAACTGTTGAAATCCCTCCATCCTGTTGGGGATAGGAGGAAGTGAAGAATGCGCTGACACAATTATCACAATTTTATATATGAGAAAGTGAGTCACTTAATTGTCACAATTTTATATATGAGAAAGTGAGTCACTTAATTGTCACAATTTTATATATGAGAAAGTGAGTCACTTAATTGTCACAATTTTATATATGAGAAAGTGAGTCACTTAATTGTCACAATTTTATATATGAGAAAGTGAGTCACTTAATTGTCACAATTTTATATATGAGAAAGTGAGTCACTTAATTGTCACAATTTTATATATGAGAAAGTGAGTCACTTAATTGTCACAAATTTATATATCAGAAAGTGAGTCACTTAATTGTCACAAATTTATATATGAGAAAGTGAGTCACTTAATTGTCACAAATTTATATATGAGAAAGTGAGTCACTTAATTGTCACACATTTATATATCAGAAAGTGAGTCACTTAATTGTCACAAATTCATAGATCAGAAAGTGAGTCACTTAATTGTCACAAATTTATATATCAGAAAGTGAGTCACTTAATTGTCACAAATTTATATATCAGAAAGTGAGTCACTTAATTGTCACAAATTTATATATCAGAAAGTGAGTCACTTAATTGTCACAAATTTATATATATGAGAAAGTGAGTCACTTAATTGTCACAAATTTATGAGAAAGGTAGCCACTTAACTGATAGAGATAAAACTTGTTATCTCACTCTGCCCTAAAGGGGGGCATGGAGGAAGCGAAGACAAATATGAGTCACCTAATGTTTGTTTGTTTGTGGCGGGGTGGGGTGTAACATATTTGTGGCAGATTTATGCTACACACCCACATGCAGACAGACAGAGAGAGAGAGAGAGAGAGAGAGAGAGAGAGAGAGTAGCAGTAAAGTGATATGAGATAGAGGTAAAGTACGAGACTTGAATCGCCGCCTTAGCACGTCAGTTTTCACCCATATGTGCTATGCCAGCCGCCTATCCAGAAGTATTCAGAGACTTCTGGATAGTGTCGCTTCAAGCATCGAAACTCATGGTGAAGGCGGCATTCCTCACTTTCCCAGAGTACAACCCTGGTACCAATTTCTGCCAGCGGCTGGGTCGACCGCGGGGGTATTTTTGTTTCCCAACCACGAGTACAACTCACATTGCTTCCAGCGGGAATGGAACACGGGTTGTCCGAACGTCGGTAGTCCAGTCGAGTGGATTCCCAACTAGACTACCGAGGCCCCCAAACGTTGTATATGACGGCGAGAGTTATTTCAATTGTCACAAGTTTACATAACAGAGAGAGAGAGAGAAAGAGAGAGAGGCAGTAAAGTATAGTTTGTGTATATGACGGCAGGAGTTATCTAATCAAAGACTAATAAAAAAGGACACCCGAACGATGGTGTATATCTATTTGATGGGAATTAGGAATCCCGTGGTGGCTAAGTGATTAGGGCGTTCGGTACTTTCCCAGAAGGGTTCGGGTTCAGCTGTAATATATGTAGAGTTTTCGAGGTTCACCCAGCCTCGAACATTTGGTACTAGTAGTTTTGTTATGGAAAAAGGGTGTGGCGGCCTAGCGTCATGCTGACCACAAATAAAATTTGCGTTTGGTCATGTGACCAATTGGACACTAGCAGCATATTCCCTATACGGCTTAAGTCGTGGATGCAGCCATACTTTTATATTTACATTAATTAATCTATTTACTAGCTGTAAATTAATATGGGGGGAGGGGGGGGGGGGTTGCTGTTTTGTCTCGAGGACAGGCGCTGGCCTCAAGACAGAGAGGTTGTGGGTTCAAATCCCGGCTGCACCAGTTGGGATTTTTATTTGTGATTTCTCTCTGCGGCAACCATCCTTGGTCTCAGCAGCGAGGCCCGGCTTGAAACGTCAATTATTCATGGACAGAAAAAATATATGAGTATCTCCGAAAACGGTGTTATCTGCCTGTGCACCCGGCTGCCAGTGATAAACGGATTAACACGCAAAATTCAGTTTCTAGTCTCTAGGAAGTACGTCAGAGGTAAAAGCTGGCGAACGCAAAAATATCTAACGTCAGTCGTGTTATTGTAACTGTATGGCTTGTCTACCGTCATACACAGTAATACTTTCCTATCCGTCTATCTTATTCATGCGTCCATCAGTCACATGCATCCATCAATCTTATCCATTTATCCCCCAGTCTTATCCATGCATCCATCAGTCTTATTCATTCGTCCATGCATCAGTCAGTCTTATCCATGCATCCATCAGTCTTATTCATTCGTCCATGCATCAGTCAGTCTTATCCATGCATCCATCAGTCTTATTTATTCGTCCATGCATCAGTCAGTCTTATCCATGCATCCATCAGTCTTATTCATTCGTCCATGCATCAGTCAGTCTTATCCATGCATCCATCAGTCTTATCCATTCAACCATGCATCCATCAGTCTTATCCATTCATCCATGCATCAGTCAGTCTTATTCATTCGTCCATGCATCAGTCAGTCTTATCCATGCATCCATCAGTCTTATCCATTCATCCATGCATCCATCAGTCTTATCCATTCATCCATGCATCCATCAGTCTTATCCATTCATCCATGCATCCATCAGTCTTATCCATTCATCCATGCATCCATCAATCTTATCCATTCATCCATGCATCAATCAGTCTTATCCATTCATCCATGCATCCATCAGTCTTATCCATTCATCCATGCATCCATCAGTCTTATCCATTCATCCATGCATCCATCAATCTTATCCATTCATCCATGCATCCATCAGTCTTATCCATTCATCCATGCATCCATCAGTCTTATCCATTCATCCATGCATCCATCAATCTTATCCATTCATCCATCAGTCACATCTGTGAGTCCCATTCATTCATTTCTTTCATCTATGCATCCATCAGTCTTGTCCATTCATCCATGCATCCATCAGTCTTATCCATGCATCCATCAATCTTATCCATTCATCCATCAGTCACATCTGTGAGTCCCATTCATTCATGTCTTTCATCCATGCCATCCATCAGTCTTGTCCATTCATCCATGCATCCATCAATCTTATCCATTCATCCATCAGTCACATCTGTGAGTCCCATTCATCCATGTCTTATTCATCCACCCATCCCATCCCATCCCCATCCCATCCCATCCTAATTGACCATACAAACAGTCACACATTGCTAAATGAACCCATTAAATTGCCTCAACGTTTGGCGTTCCTTGCTTGAGCAGGTATGAGGATAAAAACAGCTTGACCTACCTGTTCTCATTAACTGCCGCTGCTGTCAGACACATTTCTTCTTGACCTAATCGAACCAGTCCAGACAGTCTGTTCACCCGCCCGCTGCTAATCTGTGATGAGGCTTTAACTTAATTTGTACAGAAATGATGAATAACTGTCGAGATCGAAAGTTGTGGAGAGACATGATCACCTAGGCCAGCAGGCACGGTACTTGATGATGATCTGTACCTTATGTTCGGACATAATGCTTCTTGTTCATTTTCTGTTTCACTCTTCGCACATACTGTTTCTTGCGTCGGACATACTGTTTCTTGTTCATTTCTTATAACATATTCGGACACAGCTTTTCTTGTTATTTCATACATCCGTCGAGCACACTGTTTATTGATCAGTTGTTCACGAGTATCGTTCATTTGACGCAGCATTCTTTGACCATGGACCAAAAGCCTTCTAATTGTAACGTTTTCAAATACATGAAGCTTTTTTTTAATTCATTGTTCCTCTTTCGCTTTCGATCTTTCATACATCCCCCTTTCCCTCCTTCCTTCCTTTTCCCTTTCCTTTTCCCCTTCTTTCTCCGTTTCCTTTTCCCCTTCCTTTTCCCTTTCCTTCCTTAGTTCTCTCCCCCACCACCACCCCCCCCAACCACCCCCCACCCCCTCTGCGCCCGCAAAAAAAAAAAAAAAATTTAAAAAATGGCAGTCCCTTACTGTTATTGACCTGCTAATTGCCACAATAAAACGACATAAAAGTCCCCGAGAAAGTGTCTTGGAACATTCTTCATGTTGCATTATTCTCGCATCTTCCGGACCTGCCACCCCTTTCCTTGATGAGCTGTCCTCCTCATGATTGGTTGGCGTCCGGCCAATTAGAAGCTTAATTGTGGAACTCTGTTCTATCCAAACGGCGAGTGAGTCAAGGCGTGTCACCCTGTCAGGGCGCTCGTGTGTCGGGCCTGTGGTGAGGCCATTACCGTTCTTGTTCCTCCACTTTGCTTGCTGTTCCTGGTAGCATGTTGAGTGGTTTGACATTGGTGGCACTGGGAGGTGTCGGAGGTTCGTGTCCTGTGCCAATTGTTTTGCTTACCTTTGTTTGTAGTTTGGAAGGACTAAGGGGTGGGTGACATGGTAGGAGGTCCTGCAGGTGGCAACTGGTTATAGATGTTGAAGAACTTGTACTCGCTGAGGCTATCTCCCATTCATGCTCATAGCCCACTCACTCACTTACTCACTCACTACTCACTCACTACTCACTCACTCACTCACCTTAGTCTCACTCATCACCCACTTACTCATCTCTCGCTCATTACTCCGAGTCACTCACTCACTCACTCACAACCTCATCGTAGTCTCACTCATCACCCACTTACTCATCTCTCGCTCATTACTCAGACTCACTCACTCATCGTACTCTCACTCATCACCCACTTACTCATCTCTCACTCATTACTCAGACTCACACATTGTACTTTCAATCATCGCCCACTTACTCATCTCTCAATCATTACTCAGATACACTCCCTCACTCACATTAAAAAGTCCTTATAAGTCACCACTACTTATCACCCACTTACTCATCTCTCACTCATTACTCAGACTCACTCACTCACCCACTTACTCATCTCTCACTCATAACTCCGACCCACACACTCATTACTCAGACTCACTCACTCATCACCCACTTACTCATCTCTTACTCATTACTCAGGCTCACTCACTCACTCAGTCATCACCCACTTACTCATCTCTCACTCATTACTCAGACTCACTCACTCACTAACCCACACACTCATTACTCAGACTCACTCACTCATCACCCACTTACTCATCTCTTACTCATTACTCAGACTCACTCACTCAGTCATCACCCACTTACTCATCTCTCACTCATTACTCAAACTCACTCACTCAGTCATCACCCACTTACTCATCTCTCGCTCATTACTCAGAGCCACTCACTCATCACCCACTTACTCATCTCTCACTCAATACTCAGAGCCACTCACTCACATTAAACACTCCTTATAATTCACCGTTACTTAGCCTCCTCTACTTGACACAACATAACATAGACAACCAGACAAATAAAGAGAAAGTCAAGCATCTTTCAGTATTCAAATCCAAAGCAAATGTTTGGTGCCGGTTGGTAGGGGTCATTTAATTAAATTTTGTGATCGGCCATAGAATGCCAAGCTGGCATATGAAAAGACAATACAGGGGATTTAGTTTTAGAGCTTCCACTGCCTTTGTCATGTTGGATGCCAAACTAGAAATTAATGGATGAAAAGTGTGCCAGTGTGTCGCTGTTAAAAATGAGATTCTGAGCATACATTTCATGCGGGCTCTCTCTCTCTCTCTCTCTCTCTCTCTCTCTCTCTCTCTCTCTCTCTCTCTCTCTCTCTCTCTCTCTCTCTCTCTTTAAACCAGGTCTCTATAGTCTTCATCGGACAAAGGACACAGTCACAGAGAATTGTACGAAGTTTCCGCATAGTTTTCAGTGTCAAATTGGTTTTAATTTAATTAGATTGTGAAACGGTTGTTGAATTCACCTTCCTGCATATGATTGTTGTTTTTGACTTCATCAGATTGTGTGTGTGTGTGTGTTTTTGTTTTTTGTTTTTTAACTTCGTGGCCACTGTAAAATGTTTGTTGATTTCGACAAGTCGCTAGTGGGTCGTAACTTCATCAGGTCTTAAGTGTTTTTTAAATTGTTGCTTTATGTTGTAATATACCCTTTGAGTTCATCAGATCTCAAATAGTTTTCTGTTTATCTTACTGTACAGTGTTTTGTTTTCCTGCCTCAGACTGCAAACTTGATGTATTCAGCTTGATCCGACGAATGGACAAATAGATTCACCCCAGTTCCCCAGTTTACAAATTGATGTTAACCCCTATTACTGGAGGGATCTATGGAACCATAATTGTTGAGAACATTTGTTCTATAGCGCTACCTTCCACTCTTTTTGCCTAGCATCCTTCACCAGAGGGAACAATATAAGATAAACGCAGCTTTAAATTGGAAAGTAATGCGGCTGGGCGTAGTGCTGACTACATTTGAAAAAAAATATGTCGAAGGTCTATTCAAAATATGGGAACTAACGCCATGTTCTCTACACGTCACGTGGCGTCTTGGGGCTCATTTTTACTAATGTCACGTGTCATAACATAATGTCCAAGGGGAGTGACTAGGCCATGACATTGAAGAGGAATGAGGAGAGTTGTTTAGTGTCTACATCGCTATAATTACCTTCTCAAGTTTAGTGAGTTAGGTACCCATTTATTTGTCAGCTGGGTCGGCTGGAGAGCGTTAAGCTCGGATTGAACCCACGTTGACTTTATCGTTGAGCCAGTGTGTTACCACTACGCTGATGACTCACTCACTCACTCACTCACTCACTCACTCACTCACTCACTCACTCACTCACTCACTCACTCACTCACTTATTCATTCACTCACAATAAAACATTTACTAACCGAACGTGCAATAATTCCTTCCTTCCTCCCTCCCTCCCTCCATCCCTCCTCTCTCCTCTCCCCCCTCCCCCGATGACTGCTGTAGAAATGGATAGTTGTCATCGTCACGTGCACTTTAAAAGGACTATACTTACTATGCACTATATTTCTGTACACATTAACATTTCAAGCCACCTTATTTCTGTACATATTGACAGCTCAAGCCACTATATCTCTGTTCACATTTACAGCTCAAGCCACTATATTTCTGTACATATTGACAGCTCAAGCCACTATATCTCTGTTCACATTTACAGCTCAAGCCACTATATTTCTGTACACATTGATAGCTCAAGCCACCTTATTTCTGTACACATTGACAGCTCAAGCCACCTTATTTCTGTAATTGACAGCTCAAGCCACCTTATTTCTGTACACATTGACAGCTCAAGCCACCTTATTTCTATACACATTGACAGCTCAAGCCACTATATTTCTGTACACATTAACATTTCAAGCCACCTTATTTTTGTACACATTGACAGCTCAAGCCACTATATTTCTGTACACATTAACATTTCAAGCCACCTTATTTTTGTACACATTGACAGCTCAAGCCACTATATTTCTGTACACATTAACATTTCAAGTCACCTTATTTCTGTACACACTAACATTTCAAGTCACCTTATTTATGTACACATTAACAGCTCAAGCCACTACATTTCTGTACACATTCACATTTCAAGGACCTTATTTATGTACTCATTAACAGCTCGCCACCTTATTTCTGTACACATTAACAGCTCAAGCCACTATACTTATGTACACATTAACATTTCAAGCACCTTATTTCTGTACACATTAACATTTCAAGCACCTTATTTCTGTACACATCAACATTTCAAGCACCTTATTTCTGTACACGTTAACAGCTCAAGCCACTATATTTATGTACATATCAACATTTCAAGCACCTTATTTCTGTACACATTAACATTTCAAGCCACAGTTGAAGCACATTTCTCTCCCCATATACTATGAGAACCTCCCACACCGAACATATTAAGTGTAACCACCGCCTCGTGTACTGCCATAACCAGCACACTCATGGCTCAACAAGACGATCTATCCTCCTAGCCTTCCTCTAATGCTAAGAAATGTCAAATTCCCCTTCTTTCATCTTCGTACTAGTTAATTGTCCTCACTTTGAACGAGCGAATCCCCCTTTTGTCGCCGCTTCTGTGTCATCTAAGCCACCCATTGTCCGCTCTATTTAACAAAGGCCAGCTTCATTTTCCTGCAGTTTCCCTCAATCAAGGATTCCTTCACTTGTCTGACGATTTTTTAAATTTCCATCTGCGACTTAAGCTTATTTCAAACTCCCAATATATAAATGCATCATTGTGTACAGGTTTTACCAGGTATGCTTTATTGTTACACGTTGCATAGCTGTTTATCACGGATATTTTAGTTGCTTAGGCATTTACTTATTTGAGAAACATGAATCAATCAGTCAAAGCCCTTTAAATCGCTTATTGGAGCACAGGGTATAGACAAGGTCTCTCTATCCATCTGTATTCTTAGAAAGTATCTCTACTTCTTTCCAGCTGTGGTGCGCGTGGCCGTGGGCTAACACTGTTCCGCTGGCTGAAAAGCTGACGTTTCTATATCCATCTGTATTCTTAGAAAGTATCTCTACTTCTTTCCAGCTGAGGTGCGCGTGGCCGTTCGGCTAAAACCACTGTTCCGCTGGCTGAAAAGCTGACGTACGGTGTTCGAAGCCCGCGGTAAACAGAAATGATTTTTTCTATCGGGGGTGAAATAAAAATCCTGTCTCACACGTCGTGGCGACTGCTTGACCAAGCGGCCTTTATCCCTCTGGTTCTATCGTTGCGCCCCCCCCCCCCCCCCGACATACACCAGCAATGGTACTATGTGTCGTAAAGATAGTTTTATTTCCAGCTGATATCATAGACAAAGTCTCTCTACCCATCCGTATTCTTAGAAATTATCTCTACTTCTTTCCAGCTGATGTCATAGACAAGGTCTCTCTATTCATCCGTATTCTTAGAGAAATTATCTCTACTTCTTTCCAGCTGATGTCATAGACAAGGTCTCTCTATTCATCCGTATTCTTAGAGAAATTATCTCTACTTCTTTCCAGCTGATGTCATAGACAAGGTCTCTCTATTCATCCGTATTCTTAGAAATTATCTCTAATTCTTTCCAGCTGATGTCATAGACAAGGTCTCACTATCCGTCCCAATTATTGGATATTTTCTCTACTTTTTCCCAGTTTATGTCAAAGACAAGATCTCCCTATCTGTTCCTCTTCCTGACATTTTCTCCCAATCTTCCCAGTATAGGTACTACATGATGTAGACGTGGTGAGGCCCCTAGCCTGGCTAAGCTACAAATGAAACTTGGAGCATACCCCTCCTCCGTTACAAAAAATGAACACCAGAAGGTCACATAATTTACAATGTCAACAAATTGAAGCCCCCTCGGACTGTAGCTTATTTAGCCTAATCCTAAATCAGACCTAGTCTATGCCAATATTATCGAGGGTTTTCATTACTTCTCTTCTTCATGTATTCCTGACTGTCTTTTTTCCCTGTGGGCTCCAAGACAGTTCATGTAAACATTTCTCATATTGTACATCGAAGCTGATGAACGGAAGCAACGTCTTCAAATGTTATTGATTCTGCGACCACAACTAACAATTAGCTCGAAAAAGTGTCATATTTGTTCATATTGTCTCGGCTAATACATCTTTCCTTGTTGGTCAGGAGATCGTGTCAAATATACTCTAAGACAAGCATAGTCTTTGATGAGAGTCACAGGAAACTGGACAAGCACGTTTACACCGTGAGGGATAAAGAATACATTTGGGGTATATAGATTTTTGTTATTGAAATACCGGGCTTTCAATGGAGAGCTGTATAGAACTGTTTATAATAGAAAACAACAACACACATAAATACAGACACGTATAGATACAACGATATATGATCACAGGCTGTGAGCAAGAATGTACATGCTACTCGATAATAAACATTCTACTTGGTCTGTCCGATGACTTCTCTTCATCATGTTAAAAGAGCACCAAGTGGGCGTGATTGCGCTGTGTTATGCTTTACGGCGAGTTGCCTGCCATTTAAAGACATTCTACATGATTGTATGAGCCAGCTCTGACGGTCTCTCCCGCTTCCTGCCAGACCTAACAACAGTTTCACTCAGTCGATGATATTACCGTTAAGGTAGGCTTCATACATTGACATCTGACCAGGAACGCATCCGTACGAGGTATTGATCCCAGGCTGAGCTACGGAGTTCGTGCACGTGGGTCAGGTTTCTCATCGGAGATTCCCGTTATTTTGAGGAGAGGATTGGAGCACCATTGGATCTGTCCGAATCCCATCAATCGTTTAGTATTTTGTCTTCCTATGTATTCCTGGTACTTTGTAACTTCCTATGTATTCCTTGTACTTTGTAACTTCCTATGTATTCCTTGTACTTTGTAACTTCCTATGTATTCCTTGTTCTTTGTAACTTCCTATGTATTCCTTGTACTTTGTAACTTCCTATGTATTCCTTGTACTTTGTAACTTCCTATGTATTCCTTGTACTTTGTAACTTCCTATGTATTCCTTGTACTTTGTAACTTCCTATGTATTCTCTGTACTTTGTAACTTCCTATGTATTCCTTGTACTTTGTAACTTCCTATGTATTCATTGTGCTTTGTAACTTTCTATGTATTCCTTGTGCTTTGTAACTTCCTATGTATTCCTTGTGCTTTGTAACTTCCTATGTATTCCTTGTACTTTGTAACTTCCTATGTATTCCTTGTACTTTGTAACTTCCTATATATTCCTTGTACATTGTGCCATCTTATGTATTTCTTGTACATTGTGCCTTCTTATTTATCCCTTTTATTTTGTGCCTTCTGATGTATTCATTGTATTTTGGGGCTGAGTAGCCTACAGGTAAGATGTCGGCATCAGGACAGGAAGGATTCAGGTTCAAAGCCCACCAGAAGCGGTGGTTATTTAACAAAATATATAGGAACAATTAATCCGTGGTTTCTTTAAGACGTGACCCTCCCCTGATCTCTTGGATAGTGAGATCCGATATCTAGCCCTCTGGAATAACGGCACTAAACAGGTGGTCCCATGTGCACTTGCGCACGTTAAAGAACCCTTGACTGTTAAAATGGAAAAGAGTAGACCATACATTTGGCCGCTGTATAGTTAGCAAAACCTACCCTCGCCGTGGATCCCAGGTCGTGCTACGGAGTTCGTGCACGTGGGCCATGATTACCCTCGGATTTTCTTGAGTGGGACATCTGAGCACCTATATATTTGTCCGGTTTCCGGTAATGATTATCTAACAACAACAGCAACAACAATAGCAACAACAACAACGTCCTTATGTTGTGTGCCTGTTTATGTATTCCTTGTACAGTCGAACCTGTCTAAGGCGACCATTCACGGGACTTTCAAAAACTGGTCCCATAGGACAGGTGGTCCTGCCTCACAGGTTTCACATAATAAATAGAGCGATAAAAAAAATTTGATCCTAAGCACTATGAAAACTAACCTGCAAATCAGCGTAATCCATGAGTAGAACATAGTGCACATGTCGGTCTACAATAGCCACTGGTTGGACACTTTTCATAAAACACGATAGTTAAACACACAAAAATATTTTGTCGAATCACTGATATTCGTTCTTCCAGCGTTAATGCTTTTGGTTTTACACTTTTGACACTGGCCATTTCCTATATTGTGTGTAACACTTTTAAAATCCACAAAAATAATTCACTGAGATACTGTACATGTACGTGAATACACTCTAAGCGGGCAATAACTAATTCTTTAGTTAATTCCTGTAATTTATACGGGCCACGCAATGGTCTACTCTGGTCTAGACGGAACCGCGAAGTGATGTCACTTCACGAATCATAGATCTGTGTCTGCCGTTTTTCTCACACCAGTATTGACTGATAAACGTAACACGTCCCACTGTAATCTGGGACTCACTAAATACGGGAAAACCTCGACACCTGTAGACACCTGTGTCGATCGTTTATGGCTCCCATCGGATTACCCGCGTGTCGTAAACGGGATAAATAACATTGGCGGCGGTTAATTAGCCTGGTCTCTGGTCGCGTCATACGGTGAGCGCCGTAATCAGTGTTAGCATATAGTAAAAAACTCGGGGAAATTGTAGACCCGGTCCTATAACCAGGGAAACGCTTTAAACAGGTGGTCCTAAGACCAGTTTCGACGGTATTTTGTGCTGCTATGTATTCCTCATTCTTCTTTCTCTCCACATTATTCATTGCTGTGTGTCTCTCCATGTTTTCACATTCACGCAAGCCTTATTTATTGTTTTTACATATACCCCCATGCTTTCTGCATGTTCATGCTTTCTTTGTTATGTCTTCTCCCGTCGATTTCTTGAACATATACTCAGATTTATTTCCTGTACATATTCACATTTATATCCTGTACATATTCTCTCATATATCTCCTGTACATATACCCAGATTTATTTCCTGTACATATTCTCTCATTTATTTCTTGTTTTCGTATCTGATCCTCTCTCACCTGTTTCTTGTTTTCGTATCCGATCATCTCTCACCTGTTTCTTGTTTTTGTATCCGATCCTCTCTCACCTGTTTCTTGTTTTCGTATCCGATCATCTCTCACCCGTTTCTTGTTTTCGTATCCGATCCTCTCTCACCTGTTTCTTGTTTTCGTATCCGATCATCTCTCACCCTTTTCTTGTTTTCGTATCCGATCATCTCTCACCCGTTTCTTGTTTTCGTATCCGATCCTCTCTCACCTGTTTCTTGTTTTCGTATCCGATCATCTCTCACCTGTTTCTTGTTTTTGTATCCGATCCTCTCTCACCTGTTTCTTGTTTTCGTATCCGATCCTCTCTCACCTGTTTCTTGTTTTTGTATCCGATCCTCTCTCACCTGTTTCTTGTTTTCGTATCTGATCCTCTCTCATCTGTTTCTTGTTTTCGTATCAGATCCTCTCTCACCCGTTTCTTGTTTTCGTATCAGATCCTCTCTCACCCGTTTCTTGTTTTCGTATCTGATCCTCTCTCACCCGTTTCTTGTTTTCGTATCTGATCCTTTCTCATCTGTTTCTTGTTTTCGTATCAGATCCTCTCTCACCCGTTTCTTGTTTTCGTATCTGATCCTCTCTCACCCGTTTCTTGTTTTCGTATCTGATCCTTTCTCATCTGTTTCTTGTTTTCGTATCAGATCCTCTCTCACCTGTTTCTTGTTTTCGTATCTGTTCCTCTCTCACCTGTTTATTGTTTTTGTATCCGATCCTCTCTCGCCTGTTTCTTGTTTTCGTATCCGATCCTCTCTCACCTGTTTCTTGTTTTCGTATCAGATCCTCTCTCACCTGTTTCTTGTTTTCGTATTCGATCCTCTATCACCTGTTTCTTGTTTTCGTATCCGATCCTCTCTCGCCTGTTTCTTGTTTTCGTATCCGATCCTCTCTCGCCTGTTTCTTGTTTTTGTATCCGATCCTCTCTCACATGTTTCTTGTTTTCGTATCAGATCCTCTCTCACCTGTTTCTTGTTTTTGTATCCGATCCTCTCTCACCTGTTTCTTGTTTTCGTATCAGATCCTCTCTCACCTGTTTCTTGTTTTCGTATCCGATCCTCTCTCACCTGTTTCTTGTTTTCGTATCCGATCCTCTCTCACCTGTTTCTTGTTTTTGTATCCGACCCTCTCTCACCTGTTTCTTGTTCAATTCCCATCTAATTGTGATAATTTCCTTCCAGCCTCCCATTAATTATCTTTTACTCTACTGCCTTCTATGTAATCCTCTTTTTCCCCTCCACCCTCCCATTTATTTGTAGATTCTACGCCCTCCCATATAATCCTGTTCCCTCCAACCTCCCATTTATTTATTGATTCTAACCCCGCCCCTCCCATAAAACCCTTGATCTCTGGTCTTCCACATATTTCGATTGTTTTATAGCATCTCATCTATTTCCATCAAATGTCTGTGACCATTCTACAGACACGCTTGACCTTTATTTGTACAAACACTAAACACAATAACTTCTGTTACAGAAATATACCGAGCTACTGTTTCTGTCATTTCCAGTTTTGGCTTTTATTTCTCAAACCATCTGCGCTGAATACAAAGACTATTTTGTTTGTTTACGTCCTGGTTATTATTCATCAACCTTGGCATTTCAAATAATGTAGCGGACAACGTGGCATGTTTTATTCTATATAAAACGCTGGCATCAACAGAGGTGAAGGCTAATGGTCGTGCCATGAAAGACTCACTGCACAACGGAGATCTTTCATGGACATTATAAAGAGGGGATTCATCGTTTTCTCCACATTACATCATGTGTCGATGAACAGAGGAAGTCTAATAAATAAACAGAGAGCACATTCATAGACAGATGTAAATGGAAGCAATAAAATAAATGTGGATGAAATCGGAAGAAAAGTTAGGTGCAAGAAGTGAACACAGTTAAGTTTCAAGTCTAGGCGTGTACTTGGCAGTAAGGCAAACCAAATATTTTGGACAACCAGGCCCTCTCTCCTATCAACACAAAGAAATGTTTCATACAAAGCATGTTCATTCACACTTCCAGTAGTATGATCATTCGCAACAAGAGAAACGGTCGGTATAGAGTCAGTCCTTAGCTAGATCTAGAGATACGCACGGCGGTTGCCTTAAGCTTGAAGAGAATGCTTTTCTGATTTCTTGTCATACGAGGTAATTAATCTTCATGTCATACGAGGTAATTAATCTTCATGTCATACGAGGTAATTAATCTTCAGCCGTACGTGGTAAATTAATCTTCATGCAATACCAGGTAAATAATCTTCATGATATACGATTAATTAATCTTCAGCCGTACGAGGTAAATTAATCTTCATGCCATACGAGGTAATTAAACTTCAGCCGTACGTGGTAAATTAATCTTCTTACCATACGAGGTAATCTCCTCCCCCTCCTGATTATCCTTCTTCATCTTCTCAGCGTCCACCACTTCTATCTTTTTTACCACATTTTCTCTTCCACCCTCTTCTTCTTTGCCATTCTCTTTCATCATTTCTCTTCCACCCTCTTCTTCTTTGCCATTCTCTTTCATCATTTCTCTTCCACCGTCTTCTTCTTTGCCATTCTTTTTCATCATTTCTCTTCCACCCTCTTCTTCTTTGCCATTCTCTTTCATCATTTCTCTTCCACCCTCTTCTTCTTTGCCATTCTCTTTCATCATTTCTCTTCCACCATCTTCTTCTTTGCCATTCTCTTTCATCATTTCTCTTCCACCATCTTCTTCTTTGCCATTCTCTTTCATCATTTCTCTTCCACCATCTTCTTCTTTGCCATTCTCTTTCATCATTTCTCTTCCACCATCTTCTTCTTTGCCATTCTCTATCATCATTTCTCTTCCACCATCTTTGCCATTCTCTATCATCATTTCTCTTCCACCATCTTCTTCTTTGCCATTCTCTATCATCATTTCTCTTCCACCATCTTCTTCTTTGCCATTTTCTATCATCATTTCTCTTCCACCATCTTCTTCTTTGCCATTTTCTATCATCATTTCTCTTCCACCATCTTCTTCTTTGCCATTCTCTATCATCATTTCTCTTCCACCATCTTCTTCTTTGCCATTCTCTATCATCATTTCTCTTCCACCATCTTCTTCTTTGCCATTTTCTATCATCATTTCTCTTCCACCATCTTCTTCTTTGCCATTTTCTATCATCATTTCTCTTCCACCATCTTCTTCGTTGCCATTCTCTTTCATCATTTCTCTTCCACCATCTTCTTCTTTGCCATTCTCTTTCATCAGTCCTCTTCCACCTAGTTCTCCCCCTAACTCTCCCCATTCTTTTTCGTTCTCCTCCTTATACTGCTACCTCCCTTTAGTCCTCCTCCTTATACTGCTACCTCCATTTAGTCCTCCTCCTTATACTGCTACCTCCCTTTAGTCCTCCTCCTTATACTGCTACCTCCCTTTAGTCCTCCTCCTTATACTGCTACCTCCCTTTAGTTCTCCTCCTTATACTGCTACCTCCCTTTAGTCCTCCTCCTTATACTGCTACCTCCCTTTAGTTCTCCTCCTTATACTGCTACCTCCCTTTAGTCCTCCTCCTTATACTGCTACCTCCCTTTAGTTCTCCTCCTTATACTGCTACCTCCCTTTAGTCCTCCTCCTTATACTGCTACCTCCCTTTAGTTCTCCTCCTTATACTGCTACCTCCCTTTAGTTCTCCTCCTTATACTGCTACCTCCCTTTAGTTCTCCTCCTTATACTGCTACCTCCCTTTAGTCCTCCTCCTTATACTGCTACCTCCCTTTAGTCCTCCTCCTTATACTGCTACCTCCCTTTAGTTCTCCTCCTTATACTGCTACCTCCCTGTATAATTCTCCTCCTTATACTGCTACCTCCGTGTATAATTCTCCTCCTTATACTGCTACCTCTCTGTATAATTCTCCTCCTTATACTGCTACCTCTCTGTATAATTCTCCTCCTTATACTGCTACCTCCGTGTATAATTCTCCTCCTTATACTGCTACCTCCCTTTAATTCTTCTCCTTATACTGCTACCTCTCTGTATAATTCTCCTCCTTATACTGCTACCTCCCTTTAGTTCTCCTCCTTATACTGCTACCTCCGTGTATAATTCTCCTCCTTATACTGCTACCTCCCTTTAGTTCTCCTCCTTATACTGCTACCTCCCTTTAGTTCTCCTCCTTATACTGCTACCTCTCTGTATAATTCTCCTCCTTATACTGCTACCTCCCTTTAGTTCTCCTCCTTATACTGCTACCTCCCTTTAGTTCTCCTCCTTATACTGCTACCTCCGTGTATAATTCTCCTCCTTATACTGCTACCTCCCTTTAGTTCTCCTCCTTATACTGCTACCTCCCTTTAGTTCTCCTCCTTATACTGCTACCTCCCTTTAGTTCTGCTCCTTATACTGCTACCTCCCTTTAGTTCTCCTCCTTATACTGCTACCTCCCTGTATAATTCTCCTCCTTATACTGCTACCTCCCTGTATAATTCTCCTCCTTATACTGCTACCTCCCTGTATAATTCTCCTCCTTATAATGCTACCTCCCTGTATAATTCTCCTCCTTATACTGCTACCTCTCTGTATAATTCTCCTCCTTATACTGCTACCTCTCTGTATATTTTTCCTCCTTATTATTAGGTATAATGATACCTCCCTGTATAATTCCCCTCCTTATAATGATACCTCCCTGTATAATTCTCCTCCTTATAATGATACCTCCCCTCCTTATAATGATACCTCCCTGTATAATTCCCCTCCTTATAATGATACCTCCCTGTATAATTCCCCTCCTTATAATGATACCTCCCTGTATAATTCCCCTCAATATAATGATACCTCCCTGTATAATTCTCCTCCTTATAATAACTCCCTGTATAATTCTCCTCCTTATAATGATACCTCCCTGTATAATTCTCCTCCTTATAATGATACCTCCCTGTATAATTCTCCTCCTTATAATGATACCTCCCTGTATAATTCTCCTCCTTATAATGATACCTCCCTGTATAATTCTCCTCCTTATAATGATACCTCCCTGTATAATTCTCCTCCTTATAATGATACCTCCCTGTATAATTCTCCTCCTTATAATGATACCTCCCTGTATAATTCTCCTCCTTATAATGATACCTCCCTGTATAATTCCCCTCCTTATAATGATACCTCCCTGTATAATTCCCCTCCTTATAATGATACCTCCCTGTATAATTCTCCTCCTTATACTTCTTCTTTCAGTAAGCTTTTCCTTCTCTTCCTTATACTTCTCCTTCACCTCCTTATACTTGTCCTTTTTTCCCTTCACCTCTGCTTCTTACACATATCTTCCTCTCCTCTTATCTTTTTTTTTATCTTCTCCGATTCCTCTCCTCTAATCTTCTTTATCATCTCCTCCGACTGACTCCTGTTTGATCACCGCCTTGTTTTCCTCGCACCAAAATGTTTGTCTAGTTGTATTACACATCAATGTTTCCACCTTTCTCTACCACTGGCCCGACCTGGCTACTGCGTTTATTTGGATTTGGGTTGACCTTCCTATTTCATGAACTGCTCTTGAGATCAAGCAAAGACGTCTGGGACGACCGTACATTAGTGTAACACTATACCAGAATTATGGTCACTTATGGTTCATTGATCGTACATTAGTGTAACACTATACCAGAATTATGGTCACTTATGGTTCATTGATCGTACATTAGTGTAACACTATACCAGAATTATGGTCACTTACGGTTCATTGATCGTGCATTAGTGTAACACTATACCAGAATTATGGTCACTTATGGTTCATTGATCGTGCATTAGTGTAACACTATACCAGAATTATGGTTCATTGATCGTACATTAGTGTAACACTATACCAGAATTATGGTCACTTATGGTTCATTGATCGTGCATTAGTGTAACACTATACCAGAATTATGGTTCATTGATCGTACATTAGTGTAACACTATACCAGAATTATAGTTCATTGATCGTACATTAGTGTAACACTATACCAGAATTATGGTTCATTGATCGTACATTAGTGTAACACTATACCAGAATTATAGTTCATTGATCGTACATTAGTGTAACACTATACCAGAATTATGGTTCATTGATCGTACATTAGTGTAACACTATACCAGAATTATGGTCACTTATGGTTCATTGACCGTACATTAGTGTAACACTATACCAGAATTATGGTCACTTATGGTTCATAGACCGTACATTAGTGTAACACTATACCAGAATTATGGTCACTTATGGTTCATTGATCGTGCATTAGTGTAACACTATACCAGAATTATGGTTCATTGATCGTACATTAGTGTAACACTATACCAGAATTATGGCTCATTGATCGTACATTAGTGTAACACTATACCAGAATTATAGTTCATTGATCGTACATTAGTGTAACACTATACCAGAATTATGGTTCATTGATCGTACATTAGTGTAACACTATACCAGAATTATGGTCACTTATGGTTCATTGACCGTACATTAGTGTAACACTATACCAGAATTATGGTCACTTATGGTTCATTGATCGTACATTAGTGTAACACTATACCAGAATTATGGTCACTTATGGTTCATTGATCGTACATTAGTGTAACACTATACCAGAATTATGGTCACTTATGGTTCATTGACCGTACATTAGTGTAACACTATACCAGAATTATGGTCACTTATGGTTCATTGACCGTACATTAGTGTAACACTATACCAGAATTATGGTCACTTATGGTTCATTGATCGTACATTAGTGTAACACTATACCAGAATTATGGTCACTTATGGTTCATTGGCCGTACATTAGTGTACCACTATACCAGAATTATGGTCACTTATGGTTCATTGATCGTACATTAGTGTAACACTATACCAGAATTATGGTCACTTATGGTTCATTGATCGTGCATTAGTGTAACACTATACCAGAATTATGGTCACTTATGGTTCATTGACCGTACATTAGTGTAACACTATACCAGAATTATGGTCACTTATGGTTCATTGACCGTACATTAGTGTAACACTATACCAGAATTATGGTCACTTATGGTTCATTGACCGTACAAAAAACGCATCAAACATGTACTAAAATACTATTGATAAACAGCTGTGCCCTACAGTCATTTCACTCAGGAACCATTCAATGAACGCTCCCCTCCCCCACCCCCATCGCAGGGTTTGTCAAGGTGGCCATTATTTATTGTCTCTCTAAATCCTAGTTTCACGTCCCCAACCAAAGCTCGTGTTTTTTCCCTTGTTCTTATCTTTGTTCACGGTTTCGTCATAACATTATTTCATATAATTGGACTTCCGTGGTGACAGTCTCCTCATACACCAGCCCCCCAATTTGCCTGCAATTATCCATTCTTCCACGGAGACATTTTTTTCTCTTTATGCTCTTCTTTCCTTCAGGGGCCATTCAATGAGTCTATTGACACCTGGGGGTGAGTCTTTTGTGTGGCATTCCTTTCATTTCTGTCGTCTAGCCCCTCCTCCATATCAGACTACTGGCATCTCCGAGGAATAATTTGTTATGCCTCCGATGAGATCACTCTCGATTATTCCTCGTTGTGCATCAATATGTGGGGTTGTTTACATGTTTCCACTGTCCGGTCAGTTATCTAGTTAGTTTTTCTGTTAGTTTACAACTCCGTTAGGGAGGTTCAAAATCTGCGACTGGTCGCAATGGCACAGTAGGTGGCCATCAACTCAAGAAGACTTCGTCTCGATCTCCTAGTTGTCTCCTTGCAAACATGTTAGCTGAGACAAGGATCGCTAAATGAGGACAGGGATCGCTAACTGAGACAGAGATCGCTAACTGAGACAAGGATCGCTAACTGAGACAAGGATATTCCCCTTCCTTCCTTCCTCCCACTCCATTTTATTCCCTCTCCCGAATCGCCAACCCTATTTTCCCTCCCCTCAATGTCCTTTTAAACTATCATTGTAATCACTATTGTTTAGTTTACGTCTTCTATATTTAACGTACCACTCCACACGCCAGCCTCTTTCCCTCATCCCTATAGCTTATCATCTCCTCCCCCCCCCATCTCCTTTTAGTACATCCACTTTTTAGCTTCCCTCTTCCATACCTAACCTACCCCTCCACACCACAACTTCTATCTCCCCGCTGTAATCTACCACCTCCACACCACAACTTCTATCTCCCCGCTATAATCTACCACCTACACACCACAACTTCTATCTCCCCGCTGTAATCTACCACCTCCACACCACAACTTCTATCTCCCCGCTGTAATCTACCACCTCCACACCACAACTTCTATCTCCCCGCTGTAATCTACCACCTACACATCACAACTTCTATCTCCCCGCTATAATCTACCACCTCCACACCACAACTTCTATCTCCCCGCTATAATCTACCACCTCCACACCACAACTTCTATCTCCCCGCTATAATCTACCACCTCCACACCACAACTTCTATCTCCCCGCTATAATCTACCACCTCCACACCACAACTTCTATCTCCCCGCTATAATCTACCACCTACACACCACAACTTCTATCTCCCCGCTGTAATCTACCACCTACACACCACAACTTCTATCTCCCCGCTATAATCTACCACCTCCACACCACAACTTCTATCTCCCCGCTATAATCTACCACCTACACACCACAACTTCTATCTCCCCGCTATAATCTACCACCTCCACACCACATCTTCTATCTCCCCGCTATAATCTACCACCTACACACCACAACTTCTATCTCCCCGCTATAATCTACCACCTCCACACCACAACTTCTATCTCCCCGCTATAATCTACCACCTACACACCACAACTTCTATCTCCCCGCTATAATCTACCACCTCCACACCACAACTTCTATCTCCCCGCTATAATCTACCACCTACACACCACAACTTCTATCTCCCCGCTATAATCTACCACCTCCACACCACAACTTCGATCTCCCCGCTATAATCTACCACCTACACACCACAACTTCTATCTCCCCGCTATAATCTACCACCTCCACACCACAACTTCTATCTCCCCGCTATAATCTACCACCTACACACCACAACTTCTATCTCCCCGCTATAATCTACCACCTACACACCACAACTTCTAATTCCCCGCTATAATCTACCACCTACACACCACAACTTCTATCTCCCCGATATAATCTACCACCTACACACCACAACTTCTATCTCCCCGCTATAATCTACCACCTCCTTCTTTCGCGTATTTTCACCTCCTCAACTTAACCCATTAAAAAAAAAAAAAAACCTGAATTTCCCACAGTGCCCACCTCCTGGCCCCAACTACCAGATGCCACCAATCTCTACTCTATATTTTTGCCTTTTGATTGCTCACGTAATTGTGTCACGTGTACACTTTTTCCTCCTCGCGTTCAAGCTCGTGTTGTGTGCGTTGAGAATGGTGGTAATCTCCCCCTAAATTGGCAGGTCTTTCACGAATCATCATCATCATGTGACAGCCCTGCTTCTCCTTATCGTCCACCCATTAAATGGGTGTCGTTAGTTGACGACAGAGATAGAATATCTGTCTCTTTCGGCCCGACACATCCGTCTTCGGCATGGATGCGATATTTGTTTAACAATTTTTTTTCCCGGACAGCGATCGTTTTTGGCCTACTCTTTGCGACCTCAACTACCAAGGGTTCTTTAACTTATACACATGAGATCTCCAACTTTTGTCCCGAGAAGGCTCGACACTGTACCTCACATCCCAAAGGAGAGGGTAAAGACTTGAAGAAACCACGGTTTCGATTTTCTGAAAAAATCCCACCGTCTGTGGTGAGAATCGAACCCGGAACCTCTCTGTCCAGAGGCCGGCGCCTTACCTCCAAACCACCGGTTCCTCTGTGCTGACCCTAAACTTGAAGACAAACATTCCAATGACTACAGACCTATCTTTGATGCATAAAGTACTTGAGACATACATTGTTACCTTTGTCATTGAATTATCGTTTCATTATTAGCCAGTTGATAGCATTGCTTGTTAATGAACATACAAACAAGGAAATAAAATATTCCGGCCATGTAAAACAACATAATGGCACAGAGAAGATAACTGTACAGGGCACAGTTTATGGTGAACAAGAGATAGGAAAAGGGAGGTTGGTACGAGATATCAAAGTCGAGCTGGGATTGATTGCTGCATTCACTGGACATTTTACGCATGATAAAGAGAACTTTAGAGTAGCTGTCATGGGAGTCTGGTTCAAACAGTGACAAGCTAGATGATGTTGATGTACACAATATGGCGGCAGCCTGAATGACCTGTGTTATACATGTTGATGTACACAATAAGGCGGTAGTCTGAATGACCTGTGTTATACATGTTGATGTACACAATATGTTGCTAGCCTGAATGATCTGTGTTATACATGTTGATGTACACAATATGTTGGTAGCTGAATGATCTGTGTTATACATATTGATGTACACGATATGTTGGTAGCTGAATGATCTGTGTTATACATGTTGATGTACACGATATGTTGGTAGCTGAATGATCTGTGTTATACATGTTGATGTACACGATATGTTGGTAGCTGAATGATCTGTGTTATACATATTGATGTACACAATATGTTGGTAGCTGAATGATCTGTGTTATACATGTTGATGTACACAATATGTTGGTAGCTGAATGATCTGTGTTATACATGTTGATGTACACAATATATTGGTAGCCTGAATGATCTGTGTTATACATGTTGATGTACACAATATTTTGGTAACCTGAATGATCTGTGTTATACATGTTGATGTACACAATATGTTGGTAGCCTGAATGATCTGTGTTATACATATTGATGTACACGATATGTTGGTAGCCTGAATGATCTGTGTTATACATGTTGGTGTACACAATATGTTGGTAGCCTGAATGATCTGTGTTATACATATTGATGTACACAATATGTTGGTAGCCTGAGAGATTTGTGTTATACATGTTGATGTACACAATATGTTGGTAGCCTGAGAGATCTGTGTTATACATGTTGATGTACACAATATGTTGGTAGCCTGATAGTTCTGTGTTATACATGTTGATGTACACAATATGTTGGTAGCCTGAGATATCTGTTATACATGTTGATGTACACAATATGTTGGTAGTCTGAGTTATGTGTGTTATACATGTTGATGTACACAATATGTTGTTAGTCTGAGTTATGTGTGTTATACATGTTGATGTACACAATATGTTGGTAGCCTGAGAGATCTGTGTTATACATGTTGATGTACACAATATGTTGGTAGCCTGATAGTTCTGTGTTATACATGTTGATGTACACAATATGTTGGTAGCCTGAGATATCTGTTATACATGTTGATGTACACAATATGTTGGTAGTCTGAGTTATGTGTGTTATACATGTTGATGTACACAATATGTTGTTAGTCTGAGTTATGTGTGTTATACATGTTGATGTACACAATATGTTGGTAGCCTGAGATATCTGTTATACATGTTGATGTACACAATATGTTGGTAGTCTGAATGACCTGTGTTATACATGTTGGTAGTCTGAATGACCTGTGTTATACATGTTGATGTACACAATAAGTCGGTAGTCCTTATGACCTGTGTTATACATGTTGATGTACACAATATGTTGCTAGCCTGAATGATCTGTGTTATACATGTTGATGTACACAATATGTTGGTAGCCTGAGTGATCTGTGTTATACATATTGATGTACACAATATGTTGCTTGCCTGAATGATCTGTGTTATACATGTTGATGTACACAATATGTTGGAGCCTGATAGATCTGTATTATACATGTTGATGTACACAATATGTTGGTAGCCTGAATGATCTGTGTTATACATGTTGATGTACACAATATGTTGGAGCCTGATAGATCTGTGTTATACATGTTGATGTACACAATATGTTGGAGCCTGATAGATCTGTGTTATACATGTTGATGTACACAATATGTTGGAGCCTGATAGATCTGTGTTATACATGTTGATGTACACAATATGTTGGTAGCTGAATGATCTGTGTTATACATGTTGGTAGTCTGAATGACCTGTATTATACATGTTGGTAGCTTGAATGATCTGTGTTATACATGTTGATGTACACAATATGTTGGTAGTCTGAGTTATGTGTGTTATACATGTTGATGTACACAATATGTTGGTAGCCTGATAGATCTGTGTTATACATGTTGATGTACACAATATGTTGCTAGCCTGAATGATCTGTGTTATACATGTTGATGTACACTATATGTTGGTAGCCTGAATGACCTGTGTTATACATGTTGATGTACACTATATGTTGGTAGCCTGAATGATCTGTGTTATACATGTTGATGTACACTATATGTTGGTAGCCTGAATGATCTGTGTTATACATGTTGATGTACACAATATGTTGGTAGTCTGAGTTATGTGTGTTATAAATGTCGATGTGTTTAGTTAGTTCTTCTCGAAGCGAAAATGACACATAGGGCGGAAGTAATAGCTCTTAACGATTAACAGCTAGTTCTTGTAGTTCTTGCTTGTTTATTAGTTCTGTTGTTAAGCCTTCCCCTGTAACTGTCCTGCTTAACGATTCTCTGTGTCTGCCTCGTTTTCTTTTTACCAGATTGTTTCCACCTGAATACCTGATGAGGAAATCTTTCTTCATGCATTCTCAGCACACGATTGATGTATGCTACCTTCTTGGAAAACTTGACACGTTTTTTTGTTTTGTTTCCTCTCTTTATTCTTTATCGTTTGAAATGTATTCTTTCCAGCTTATGTTTTAGATTCTTCAGAATTAACATTTCTTTATTTTTAACTTTCACATCCCCATGTGAGCACATTTTGTATTTGGTGGCATATAATCTTATTTGTTAGTGAAGTATATCATCAGAGTACTCATGGACACTTTGCGCATACTGCAATAATAATTATGTAGAAGAACATATCCTACAGTTTGTCCAAAATAATATACACGGTTCGGGGGACTGGTTGGCAAGACGCCGGTCTCGATACAGAGAGGTTGTGGGTTCAAATCCTGGCTGCACCAGTTGGGATTTTTTTATCTATGATTTATCTCTGCGGCAACCACCCCTGGTCTCAGCAGCGAGACCCGGCTTGAAACGTCAATTACTCATGGACGGAAAAAATATGAGTACCTCTGAAGACGGAGTTATCTGCCTGTGCGGCGGGGGACTGCTGTGCACACGGCTGCCAGGGAAAAATGGATTAACACGCAAATTCCGTTCCTAGTCTCTAGGGGTCAGAGGTAAAAGCTGGCGAACGTAGAAAAAAAAATATATAATACACGGTTCCTTTTATTTCTCCCTTCTTCTTATTATTCATTCAATTCTTCGTTGTTGGCATTTATCTCCTTTTATTCTTCATCTGTCTTTCTATATTTTCTACCCCCAACTTCACTCAGATTAATTCTTCTACTATTTGTTCAATTACTTTTACCATAGCTGCCGATACTAATACTACCATTACGATTCACGGTTACTACCATCACTACTACTATTACTACTTACCATCTGAATCGAATATTACCACTACTATTACTACAATTACTACCACCACTACTAATGCTTACCACCACCTCTACTTCTGCAACTTACTACTAGGATTTATTACAATTACCGCTCACTACTATTACTACAGGAAGCCGCGATAGCTCAGTGGTTAGTGAACTGGACTACAATGGACAAGAGGTAGGGTTCGATCCCAACCGACGACTTCCGGGTTCACCCAGCCTTGATTGGGTACCGGACTTTTTTCTGACGGGCGTAATACCGACCACATTACCCCAAAAATCATGTGCTGAAGGTCTGTAAAATGTATAGTCACTAACACCATATTCCCTATACGCCACTTGGTGTGACAGGGGTACTTTACCCTTACTTTTTACTATTACTACTATAACTTGTTCCTACTTTTACTACAGTTACAACCACCAATCATATTACCACTCACTTACTATACTTACCACCAGTATTATTACAACTACCACTCACTAATATAATTAATCACCCACCCCTATTATTACAACTACCACTCACTAATATAATTAATCACCCACCCCTATTATTACAACTACCACTCACTAATATAATTAATCACCCACCCCTATTATTATAACTACCACACACTACTTACTATCACTGCTACTGCTTATTTGCCACCAACTGTTACTACTACTACCACCACTCTCAATTATATTTAAGAAATCCACATTTCAAAGACTTCTGTTTTTCTTATGTTTTCTTACTTGGTGTCAGTGTCCCTATTCTATACAGGATTGTTGAGCACATACATAAGTTGATTATTGCCTCTTTTAGTTCTGCTGTTATTTGCTTTGATGTGAGCATACATTTTATGTTAACCGAGCGTTTTGTCATTCCTTTCTGTCTCGCAATTCCAGTCGTTCGTTATGACATTTCAAAGATAGCTATAACTACATGTATATTCTTTCCATCTACCTAGGTATTGACTTGTACGTTTTGTGTGTATGTGGTATCTCTGTTTATTATCACACTAATTCTAATCTACGTAATATCAGGTATGTATAATCAGTTCTCTGAGATGTCAAAAACGGTGTGTATTTCTATCTCGACGCTGGAATAAGTCTCTTCTTCTTTGCAACTCCCTGTGGAGCATACTTCTTCAACAAATACTTTCCAAGCCGTCTTGTTTCTTGATATTCTCTAAAGATCGTTCCGTGTCTTCCCCTCTCTCTTCATCTATGCTTCCGCCTGTCTTCCGAGTTGCATCATATATCTCTCAGAAAGCCCTGGGTGGCTGATTTATTTTCCCCATTTATTTTGCTTGTCCATCTTTGTGAAGTTTTTGAGGCTTATTTATTATTTTTTTTGACAGTACAGGATAGCCAGTCCCATGCCCGACCCTCCTTAGTCGTCTCTTACGAATATGCCTGATAGGGAACAGCTCCACAATTCTTTACTCCCATTTGGAGCCCCAGCAGCGCGCGGACGGTGGAATAAGTTCCATAAGTGATACACACACACAGAGAGAGAGAGAGAGAGAGAGAGAGAGAGAGAGAGAGAGAGAGAGAACATACGTGTTTAACGTAGCACTTTCATCTGCAAAGTGGAACCTTCAAATTTGTTTCGCTCACAGGGTCGGCTCGACTTGGAAAAGAAAACCTCACTCAGCGATCAGCCGAGTTCTGGTGTTACGACTCTGACCGTTATTTGATCTTCCCCTAGAGTCCGGGAAGCGATCACATTTGTGGCTCATGAAAGTTGCACCAACTGACAGATAATTCTGGATAAAAACATGGTTTTCCTCTCTGCTCTTTTAACATCCATAATGATGCTCAGAGTTCGAATCCTCGTAGAGCTGACATCTTATCTCCCCTCATCTTAACCATAATGCTTATCCACCCAGCTTTATCTTGACGAGATCAAAAAGATCGCTTCCCTCGTTCTAACTTTGCTCACGAACCCTCGATTGCTGTCTCGGGATTTCTAACAAACAAGGGGAGGGGAGTTAAATCTCTCTATTTCCTAATCGGTTATCTCCTTGTCACCCTTCACATCTCAAGAACATTATCTCCCCTAACTATAAGGGGACAGAACGAGTGAAAGACAGTTCCAGTTCGTTGTACGACGTCATATTTTTTATTCACTTCCAAAGCGGAATTAATCTGCTTTCAGGATTCTAATTTGCATTGCGGCTACTAATGGAATATGCCCTAATTGGGTTATTTTTAATTTTCTAACACACGAGTGATGTTCATTGGGTTAGGCTTACATTTTTCATGCAGAAAATTCGTCATTTTCAGTGTCACTTTCATGAATTTGGACAGCTTATCGGGCAGAGTTCATAGCCGCATTTGAATGTTTTATTTCATGTGTTTGTCAAGAGAGAAAGAGAGAGAGAGAGAGAGATACAGAGAGATAGAATCGCAGAGGGTAGGGAAGTGATTAAAATAAAGGAGAGATAGACATTAAGTATTAAGGAGAGATGAGCGAACTTGTAGAAGATATAAAAGAGATGGGAGAATGGGAAAATTTAATGCGAAAAAAAACACCTTTTGGGCGGGATAGGCAGACAGAGAAAGAAGGGGCGGTATTAAAAGAAAAAATACTGCCGGACTTTCTGTTTTGTCGCAACTATTTCCGGTGAGTTCTCTGCAAAGGGGAGTAACGTTTTGACCAGCCTTGAACTATTGACCCCGCTGTGAATACCACAGATCGGCTAGCTCGTGGACTTCTGCGACTATATAATAGTAGATATAAAACAATGGAAGGTCGGAAGGGATGTTAGAATATACGGCCCTTTTCGTCTTGTTAGATGGTCTAGTGTGGGAACACATCTGGAGACAGTCCAGAGCTACAACTACCTGGGATATACAATAACCAATGATGGAAAATGCAAATTGAAACAAACAAAAGAATAGGTATGGCGAAAAGTAATTTTAATGCCATGAAAAATATACTAACAACAAAACAAATATCAGCAGGGCTGAAACTAAGTATGGCAAAGTTACGTCTTCTCAATATTCCTGTATGGTGCAGAAACATAGACATTAGACAAGAAAACAGAACAGAAAATTGAAGCCTTTGAAATGTGGATTTATAGAAGAATATGTAGAATTGGATGGAAAGAAAAGATAACAAACGATGAAGTTTTAAAACAACTGAAAATAAAAAGAGAACTACTAAATACAATTAAGACAAGACAAATGCAATCTTTGGGGCATGTTAAAAGACACAACAGCCTACTAAAAGTAATATTGGAAGGAAAAATACAAGGTAAAAGAGGCAGAGGCAGACCAAGACTAACATGGACGAGTAACATCAGAAGATGGACAAGTCAATCTATGACAGCCTGCACCATCAAAGCAAGAGACAGAGTAGAATGGCGATCCATGGTAACCAACCTTCGTTGCGGAGAAGACACTCGATGATGAGACGGTCTAGTGGAGGCAGGCAATAATTGCGTATATGGTCATTTTCGTCTTGTCAGACGGTCTAGTGGAGGCTATTGTGTGTATGACCCATTTCGTCATGTCAGATGGTCTAGTGGAGGCTATTGTATATATGGGTTTTTCGTCTTGTCAGACGGTCTAGTGGAGGCTATTGTGTATTTTTTTTTTAGGTTTTGTTTTTGCCGAACAGCTTCTGTCGTGGCTAATTCTACCAATGTTTGACAAACACACACGGTCACAGAATGAACAAGTTAGACCCACTGATCTACAGGGTTTTCCGTCCTTTTTCGTGAGTCTTTTCTCTTCTAAGTTTTGCCTTAGCACAGTCTCAAATGATGTTATACCATTCCTTATACATGCTCTCCGTGATATGTGATCACTTGCCAGATGTTCGCAGTCATTTTCACATAAGGAGCAGTCTTTCAGAGACGATTTACATATATCTCTATATCATAGTTTAGGTCTGCCGATTTGTCTTTTTCTGTGTAAAAGTTCACCATATAGTATTTGCTTGGGGATGCGTTTTTCTTCCATTCGCTGGACGTGCCCCAGCCATCTTAGTCTTCGACATCTGAGCATCGACATGATTTTTGGGGTCTTAGCACGTTGCAGAATATATATATTTATATATACACACATACATGTGTGTGTGTGTGTTGTGTGCGTGCGTGCGTGTTTTTTTTTTTAAATAGAATAAACGTGTAGTAAATGTATAGACGTCGACAGCAAATAGTAAACAGGATGTGATCAATAGATGATTCAGCGTTTACTCATGCACAGTTGTTTATTGATGGTGTTTTTGTAGTCTTTGTAAATAAAGTTCTGGCGCATGCCTTGAGCAGAATGTTGCTGTGGTATATTATAAATGATAACAAGAGACGCTAATGGGTACTGGGTGGTCTAGAGGTAAGTCATTGCTCTGTGGACAGGACGGTCCCATGTTCGACTTCCAACACACGCACAAGCTGTGGGAATTTAAAAAAGAAAACGGCAAAAAAATAGGGAATTCTCGTGTGCACTCGCGCATGTTAAAGAACCCTTGGCAGTTTAAGATCGCAAAGAGTAGGTCTAAAACAATGGTCGCTGTACGGGTACAAAAATTGTTGAAGAAATCTACGCATCCATGCCAATGCGGATGTGTGGGGCTAAAAGGTGCAGATCACGTGGCTATGTCGCAAACTAGTGACACAACGCCACGCCCACTTAAATGGTGACCACTAAGAAGAAGAAGTCATGAGATGCTGTAGCAGACATTGTTACCATATTTGTGGTTAGGGTACGATTACTTTACACCAGAACGGCTCACATTTGTCCAACTTTGAAATATCTCTTCTCATAAACATCATTGCACTCAAATACCAACTGCATAAACATGTTCGAGAATATTCATAATTATGTAGCGTGGCACACATTTGAACCACTCCTATAAAATATCCATCTCAAGAATGAGTGGAATGTAGTTGTTTTCATGACATCTTCATTTATACGTGTAGCAGCATGTTTATGGTTAGAACAAAAATACTACTTTCTGATTAAAGCCATCAGCCGTGAGCAATTCATAAATGATTGCTGGGGTCAGGGTCACTGTGCCACCAGAGACGACCAAGACCAGGGTACATTTTCTCGTGGTCAGGGAGGTCCTGTACCTGGCTAATTAGGCCTGGCCAACAGTAAATGTGGAGGATATATGATGTCGTTAGCGCCGTTCAAAGTAGGGACGTCTTGGGAATAAAGACACATATTGCGACTAGTTGTAAACAGCGACGTTATAGAACACATATATTGTGCTACACGTAGCCTCATAGGTGACTAGTTTTTTTTTCAGCTGTTGACGAAGATACGACTTGCTGTTTCTCTTGATGGATGGCTCACAAAATTGGAACATTTCTACTCATGCCACGCTTGATATTATTGTATTCTCTGGATAAATCTTTCCTTGATTGTCGTATTGAAATAAAGAAATTATAATTTTTTGTATACAGATATTGTTACCGCATGCCATAAGCCTGTAAATGTGGAGATGATATAACACGTTGAGCCTGTTGTAAATATAGAGATGATATATCACGTTGAGCCTGTTGTAAATATGGAGATGATATATCGCGTTGAGCCTGTTGTAAATATGGAGATATATCAAGTTGAGTCTGTTGTAAATGTGGAGATATATCAAGTTGAGCCTGTTGTAAATGTGGATATGATATATCACGTTGAGCCTGTTGTAAATGTGGATATGATATATCACGTTGAGCCTGTTGTAAATGTGGAAATATATTAAGTTGAGCCTGTTGTAAATGTGGAGATGATATATCACGTTGAACCTGTTGTAAATGTGTAGATAATATATCACGTTGAGCCAGTTGTAAATATGGAGATGATATATCATGTTGAGCCTATTGTAAATGTGGAGATGATATATCAAGTTGAGCCTGTTGTAAATGTGGAGATGATATATCATGTTGAGCCTATTGTAAATGTGGAGATGATATATCACGTTGAGCCTGTTGTAAATGTGGAGATAATATATCACGTTGAGCCAGTTGTAAATATGGAGATGATATATCGCGTTGAGCCTGTTGTACATGTAGAGATGATATATCACGTTGAGCCTGTTGTAAATGTGTTGATATATTAAGTTGAGCCTGATGTAAATGTGGAGATGATATATCGCGTTGAGCCTGTTGTAAATGTGGAGATGATATATCACGTTGAGCCTGTTGTAAATGTGGAGATGATATATCACGTTGAGCCTGTTGTAAATGTGGAAATATATCAAGTTGAGCCTGTTGTAAATGTGTTGATATATTACGTTGAGCCTGTTGTAAATGTGTTGATATATCACGTTGAGCCTTTTGTAAATGTGTTGATATATCACGTTGAGCCTGTTGTAAATGTGTTGATATATCACGTTGAGCCTGTTGTAAATGTGTTGATATATCACGTTGAGCCTGTTGTAAATGTGTTGATATATCACGGTGAGCCTGTTGTAAATGTGGAAATATATCCAGTTGAGCCTGTTGTAAATGTGTTGATATATCACGGTGAGCCTGAAGTAATTGAATAATGGAATGGGAGGTATTGGAAGAAATGGAATAATGGAATAAAATGGATGGATAAATGTTCTAGAATGAAAATGTTGAATTAATTGATTTGAAGAGTTGTGTTCAGTGGTAGCCCAGGGTAAAGGTAAAGTACGAGACTTGAACCGGCGTCTTAGCACGCGAGTTTACACCCATATGTGCTCGGCCGCATATCCAGAAATGTTCGGAGATTTCTGTATAGTGTCTCCTCAAGCATCGAAACTCACAATACCAGGCGGCATTCCTCACCTTCCCAGAGTACTACCCTGGTACCGATTTCTGCCAACGGCTGGGTAGATTTTTGTTTTCCAACCACGAGTACAACAACACACTGCACCCAGCGAGAATCGAACACGGGTTGTCCGAACGTCGGTAGTCCAGTCGAGTGGTTTTCCCAACTAGGCTACCGAGGCCCCCGAGTACAGGGTACATTGCAGGTAACAAAATTGGCAATGTGTTCTACTTTCATTGAATAACTCTACGGAGATACCGCAAACAGCATCATCAGTGTGGACATTTGAAGGCGAGCGTGCAGGTAAACATAACAAACAATACAATACAGGAGAATGAATGGATACAACTTTTTGTGAAATGTATACTTCCAAAAGTTCTTGTAAAACATATAATTCCTGATGATAAACGTTTACTTCCTGTGTTAATCCACGGTACATATAGTCTTGCTGCATAGTCCTCGTTCATGTTTATAAAACCAGATTCATTATTCTGGGACAGCGCCCAACAGCCTCATGCATCATTGTATAGGTAGATCGCGTCACAATCCACAAACACCGACAGAATGTCGAGGAACCCTGAGGTACTTATTACCAATTTAATGATGGTGCGATTTTTGTTTTTAAAAAAAAATATTTGAGTCAAGGCAGCGGCATACAACCTACTTCTAATGTTTATTTTACGTGCTCAACTCGAACAGGACACATCGATCTTCAATAGGTCTTAACATTTGTTATTATCTGCTTTGAGGTCAGGGGTCACTGAGAGAGAGAGAGAGAGAACTTCCTGTCATATCAGTATTCTCAGTTTTTTTTATACACAAAGTAGATAGTTCCTTATACATAAAGTAGATAGTTCCTTATACATAAAGTAGATAGTTCCTTATACATAAAGTAGATAGTTCCTTATACACAAAGTAGATAGTTCCTTATACACAAAGTAGATAGTTCCTTATACATAAAGTAGATAGTTCCTTATACACAAAGTAGATAGTTCCTTATACACAAAGTAGATAGTTCCTTATACACAAAGCAGATAGTTCCTTATACACAAAGTAGATAGTTCCTTATACATAAAGTAGATAGTTCCTTATACATAAAGTAGATAGTTCCTTATACACAAAGTAGGTAGTTCCTTATACACAAAGTAGATAGTTCCTTATACACAAAGTAGATAGTTCCTTATACACAAAGTAGATAGTTCCTTATACACAAAGTATATAGTTCCTTATACACAAAGCTAAAACACCATATTTTAGTTCCTTACACACAAAGCTAAAACACCATATTTTAGTTCCTTATACACAAAGCTAAAACACCATATTTTAGTTCCTTATACACAAAGCTAAAACGCCATATTTTTAGTTCCTTATACACAAAGCTAAAACACCATATTTTAGTTCCTTATACACAAAGCTAAAACACCATATTTTAGTTCCTTATACACAAAGCTAAAACACCATATTTTTAGTTCCTTATCCACAAAGCTGAAACACCATATTGTTACTTCCTTATCCACAAAGCTGGATGGTTTGGTGTCATGGCATGGAAAGCAGTCAACATCAGAACTGATACGATGCACTGTAGATAGAAGATTGTGGGAAGGACATGATCGCCTACGCCAACCAGTGATGGTATCCATAAAGCTGAAACACCATTTCTTTTTAGTTCCTTATCCACACAGGTGAAACACCATTTTTTTTAGTTCCTTATCCACACAGCTGAAACACCATTTTTTTTAGTTCCTTATCCACACTGCTGAAACACCATTTCTTTTTAGTTCCTTATCCACACAGGTGAAACACCATGTGTTTTTAGTTCCTTATCCACACAGGTGAAACACCATGTGTTTTTAGTTCCTTATCCACACAGGTGAAACACCATGTGTTTTTAGTTCCTTATCCACACAGGTGAAACACCATGTGTTTTTAGTTCCTTATCCACACAGGTGAAACACCATGTGTTTTTAGTTCCTTATCCACACAGCTGAAAGACCATTTGACAAATGATTTGATTGAAGTGAACGAACACATGGACCGGCGTCAGTAAGTTACTACAATGTGGTGGCATCGATCGGTGTCAGTTCTACACCAGGTCTGTGCATGCGGCATTGAACGGTCAAGGTCTGATAGTGACTTTGTCGTTTACTGTAGTACAGTCGGCGCAGGCGGTGATTAATCGCTATCTTTAGTTCTGGTTGTTTGACGAGAGAGAAATGTGCTTTGCCTTATGCGCGGGCCGTAATTTGTGCGGCTCATCCTAGCTAAAGTAAAACTTTGTTGACGTGGGAGGGTGCTCTTTACCGTAGTGTTCGTTGATAAATGTAATGCTGATACCACTCGCCTCTGTCTGTCACTCTGTCTCCCTGTCTCTCTCTCTGTGCCTCTTTCTCTCTCACTCACTCACTCACTCACTTACTCACTCACTCTTGTTTCTTTGAATTTTGTCACCACATATATTCCCCATATCTTCTCTTTCCTTATTCTCTCTATCTTTCCCGCTCTCTGTCTGTTTCTACCCCCTCTCTCCCTCAATTGTCACCACATTTGTTCCTTATATCATCCCGCTTCTTACTTTTGACTAGTTTTCTCTACCTTCTGTTGTCGTTTTGACATCATTTCCTTTCCATTTGGCTTTCATGCTTCATCATATTTCCTTTTTTATTTGGTGGAAATAAAGGGTGGGGGTTGGAGGGAGGGGAAGAATCTCTGACTTGGATATTCTGACGAACGAACAAGGCCATGAAAGGGTACAATCGGAGCAAGGCCATGAAAGGGTACAATCGGAGCAAGGCCATGAAAGGGTACAGTCGGAGCAAGGCCATGAAAGGGTACAGTCGGAGCAAGGCCATGAAAGGGTACAATCGGAGCAAGGCCATGAAAGGGTACAGTCGGAGCAAGGCCATGAAAGGGTACAGTCGGAGCAAGGCCATGAAAGGGTACAATCGGAGCAAGGCCATGAAAGGGTACAGTCGGAGCAAGGCCATGAAAGGGTACAGTCGGAGCAAGGCCATGAAAGGGTACAATCGGAGCAAGGCCATGAAAGGGTACAGTCGGAGCAAGGCCATGAAAGGGTACAATCGGAACAAGGCCATGAAAGGGTACAATCGGAACAAGGCCATGAAAGGGTACAGTCGGAGCAAGGCCATGAAAGGGTACAGTCGGAACAAGGCCATGAAAGGGTACAATCGGAGCAAGGCCATGAAAGGGTACAGTCGGAACAAGGCCATGAAAGGGTACAGTCGGAGCAAGGCCATGAAAGGGTACAGTCGGAGCAAGGCCATGAAAGGGTACAATCGGAACAAGGCCATGAAAGGGTACAGTCGGAACAAGGCCATGAAAGGGTACAGTCGGAACAAGGCCATGAAAGGGTACAGTCGGAACAAGGCCATGAAAGGGTACAGTCGGAACAAGGCCATGAAAGGGTACAGTCGGAGCAAGGCCATGAAAGGGTACAGTCGGAACAAGGCCATGAAAGGGTACAGTCGGAACAAGGCCATGAAAGGGTACAATCGGAGCAAGGCCATGAAAGGGTACAGTCGGAGCAAGGCCATGAAAGGGTACAATCGGAGCAAGGCCATGAAAGGGTACAATCGGAGCAAGGCCATGAAAGGGTACAATCGGAGCAAGGCCATGAAAGGGTACAATCGGAGCAAGGCCATGAAAGGGTACAATCGGAGCAAGGCCATGAAAGGGTACAATCGGAGCAAGGCCATGAAAGGGTACAATCGGAGCAAGGCCATGAAAGGGTACAGTCGGAGCAAGGCCATGAAAGGGTACAATCGGAGCAAGGCCATGAAAGGGTACAGTCGGAGCAAGGCCATGAAAGGGTACAGTCGGAGCAAGGCCATGAAAGGGTACAATCGGAGCAAGGCCATGAAAGGGTACAGTCGGAGTACATGATGATCCTCAAACTATTTTGAAGAAACACTAAATGGAATGGTTGTGGCCACCTATCTCGATCGTCTGCCTTAACAAAGACCATTCTGCAAGGAGCTGTCGAATGAGCGAGAAGGAGCGGTAGACAGAATGAACATGGGACGATAACATCAAAGAATAGACCCCTTATTGTGTAAATGATGCCACTTATTTATATATACTATGTCACATGGGAGCCGCGATAGCTCAGTGGTTAGTGAACTGGACTACAAAGTACAAGGGGTAGGGTTCAATCCCAACCGACGGCTTCCGGGTTCACTCCGCCTTAAACGGGTACCTTTTTTTTCTGGGAAAGTAAAGCGGCACGGGCGTAATACCGACCACATTACCCCAAAAATCATGTGCTGAAGGTCTGTAAAATATAGGGTCACTAACACCATATTTCCCTATACGCCACTTGGCGTGACGGGGGCACTTTACTGTTTTTTTTTTTTACAAACTGTCACTACTGACTAAACTTCCTCCTCAGCACATTCGTTCCTACTCGTGCCATGATTCCTCAAATGAAAACAGCTTTAGGATGTTATGTTTCACCAATTGTAGCATCATCTTCCGTATAACTATCACACAGTGACCACGGCTTGTCTCCCTTGTTCAGGATGAAAGAAACAATGCTAGAGACATCGAGGAGATGAACTAAGAGATGGCAATAGCCACTATGTAGAGTTCTCACTACACGACTGTTTGTTTCAACAACAAAACGACACTTTAGCTACAGCCTGGTCATTATAAATATGATGACTACATGAACCCGTAATGTTAGCCTCATTTCTTCAAAATTTAATGTTCTCTGGTAGTAGTCTAAGTCTGTCATACCACGCACGCTGAAGGGGGACTGGGTGGTCGATACGTCGGATTCCGGACTTAGAGCTCCTGGAATCGAATCTTGTCACTAGGGATGTACATTTTTCGAATGCACAACCCGACATTGCTACTTCGAATGCACGTTTTCTTCGTGGCTTTACCCACCCCTTGCCTCTGGTTAGTTAGATCCGATGCCTAGCCCTATAGGAAAATGACGAAAAACAGGAGGACTCGTGAATATTTTGTACACGTTAAAGGACCCATCGCAGTTATAAAGTATTTTTAAAAAAAAACATGCAAAGAAAGATCATTGTCCGGGCAAGAAGTCAAGCAACGCTGAAGACGGATGCATTGGGCCCAATAACGGCGCAAATAGCGCTGCTTTGTCGTAAATTAACGACACAGTGCATCCACCCACGCCCATTTAACGTGTGTGAGCGCTAAGAAGACGGAAGAGTTTGTTTTAAAGTTTGTATTAAGTTTGTGTTTGTTTTAAAGTTTGTATTAAGTTTGTGTTTGTTTTAAAGTTTGTTTTAAGTTTGAGTAGTTTGTTTTTGTTTTAAAGTTTGTATTAAGTTTGTGTTTGTCTTAAAGTTTGTATTAAGTTTGAGTTTGTTTTAAAATCTATATTAAGTTTGTGTTTGTTTTAAAGTTTGTATTAAGTTTGTGTTTTTTTAAAGTTTGTATTAAGTTTGTGTTTGTTTTAAAGTTTGTATTAAGTTTGTGTTTGTTTTAAAGTTTGTATTAAGTTTGTGTTTGTTTTAAAGTTGTATTAAGTTTGTGTTTGTTTTAAAGTTTGTGTTTGTTTTAAAGTTTGTATTAAGTTTGTTTTAAAGTTTGTATTAAGTTTGTGTTTGTTTTAAAGTTTGTATTAAGTTTGTGTTTGTTTTAAAGTTCCTATTAAGTTTGTGCGTGTTTTAAAGTTTGTATTAAGTTTGTATTTGTTTTAAAGATTGTATTAAGCTTGTATTTGTTTTAAAGTTTGTATTAAGTTTGTGTTTGTTTTAAAGTGTGTATTAAGTTTGTGTTTGTTTTAAAGTTTGTATTAAGCTTGTATTTGTTTTAAAGTTTGTATTAAGTTTGTGTTTATTATATTTGAGTTAATTGTTTGCGAATATTAATCGAATGGAGTTTATCAAAGATTGGTTAATTAAACAGTTTTTTGTGTGTGAAAAACACATTTGTTGAGCGGATATCTTATTACATTGTTGTTAGTAATAACCTCTGGTAAATTGTATGAGGGTAAAGGTGAGTCCCATAGCATTTATCGTTGTTTAATGAAGTGATTACAATTTGAGTATTTTAATTAAATTAAGAATTTCAATTACTGTGAAAATGTATGTTCTCTGTAGTAGCGTACGGTTGTGAATTATGGACAATGTAGCAAACAGCAAGGAAGAAAATCGGCTCATTCGAAACAAAATGCTACATAAAAATAAATAATATTCTTTGGATAATGAAAACAAAGGAAAATGAAGAAGTATTCAAAGATTTAAACATTAAAATAAATGGCTTATATACATTGTACAGAGAAAATTAAAATACTATGACCACGTCAAAAGACACAGCGGGCTGGAAAGAACTATAATGGAAGGCATGGTTCCTGGGCGACGCAAGAGGGGCAGACCAAGAAGAAAGTGGTTTTAAGACATTAAGGAGACCTTGAACATGACAACAGAAGAAGTGAGAGATCTGGCTAAAGACAAGGGTTATTTCGGACGGCCTGTGGTGAGTGCAACGTTCTGTAGGAGATTCTGGCTAGGGTCAGAGATTCTTTCTGACAGACTATAGTGAATGCAATGTTCTGTGGGGGATCTGGCTAGAGACATACTCTTTCTGACGGGCTGTGGTGAGTGCAACGTTCTGTAAAGGATATGACTCTTGATGAAGAATGAAGTGACAGAGACGTTATTGTACTAATTCTCAGCTGCCGAATTTGTTGTAGCCAGCCAATTTCCTGCTTTCCTTCCTAGACAATATCTCTAGTGCCCACTGAGAGAGAGAGAGAGAGAGAGAGAGAGAGAGAGAGAGAGAGAGAGAGAGAGAGAGAGAGAGAGAGAGTTGTTGGACCTCAGGAGCCTTGTAGGTCGGATAAAGCTTTGCTCTAAATATCGTTTGAATTTACCGTAAATATTGATATACGTGTAATATATTTTAGATGAAGGAATGAGCAAAACAACTAAAGTATCAGTGACTAAACAGCTGTGTCTAACGTATAGTTTTGGGCACGAGTGCTATTTACTCACTACCACAGTCGCCGTGTTCCTTCTTGTAATGCCAGAATAAAGATGGAAGATAACACGGCCTGAGAGCGCTACTTGCTAATCGCTCCCTGCTCATACGTAACCAGTTGGACTTCTTTGACCCAGTACGCCAAAACGATTCTTTGTTTTAACACTTCTTTGTGCTATCGCTTCTTTGTTCTTTCGCTTCTTTATTTGTTGCTTGCGTTCGTCTGCGACACTTAAAAAAACCGTTTATTACGCTCAATCTGTCTGAAAAGTGTGCGAAGTGGGCGTAAAAATCGAGGTGTTGTGTTTACAGCCAACTTTGATATTTCCGCCCACAGTATTGAACACTTTTGACTTTGTATTCCTCAGCGTGCTCCAGACGGATGCTTCTCTTGATGATCTACGCTTAGAAAGGCGCTAAACGGTCGTTGATATTTTACGTCTTTGTTTGCAGTAAGCTGATAAAGTTGCGCCTTTCAACTCAAGTACTTCAATTCAAGCACTTTCAGCTTTTTATTTTCTGCGTTCACCCAGTGTTATTTCTTCTCTATCTTTGAGCATTTCAACGCCATGAAATAGGCGTTAATGCGCTGTCTTGTGGTTTACAGTAAGCTGTCATATCAGCGCATTTCGGCCCAATGCATTTGACACGAGATTTTTGCCTTCCCTCGTTGATCCTTACTCGCTTGGTCAGACTGCAAATTGGCTTTCCGGACTCACTAACGTTAGAGCTATTTTGACATTCAGAGCAGCATTTTCACCATTTCTCTTCTCGCCACTTCTGTTCTCGCCATTCTGTTTTCGCCAAGCGATTGCTACTTCTTTTCGCCATTCGCCCATAAGAAAGACGTTAAGAGGGCGCAATTTGCGTTTGTGTCGTGGTTTATAGTCATTAGTGTACCCCCACTTGACTTAACGTATCCGTTTTCGATTCGGAACTTATTTTGGTTCAGGGCAATATCGGGAAATGATGATACTGACATTTATGTGGTGTGACGTCACCGCTTGGTCAGAGCAGATATTCTTCTTACGTTATGGTGGTGTACGATCTTGGTCATGTATGGCTCGCTGATCCTGAAGCCAGCAGTCAGTTGTAAGTACTGTCCACCCTCAACTTTTTCGCGGCCTGTATTTTATGCCGCGCTTCTTTGTTTCATATTGCCTTATTGCTCACTAGTTCTTTCAGTTCGTTAAACGCCCAGTGCCTTCAGTTCGCTAAGCTCACAGCTCATTCAGTTTGTCAAATCTGTTGTGGTATTGCTTGTCTCTCCCCCACCTCCACCCAATTAAAGAGAAAGTCTTCCCCAGCTGATATTAGTATGGTCTGCTGACAGATCAACAAATTGTGTGATCAACAAATTGTGTGATTGACATACTGTGTGATCGACAAATTGTGTGATCAACAAACTGTGTGACCGACAAACTGTGTGACCAACAAACTGTGTGACCGACAAACTGTGTGATCAACAAAATGTGTGACCGACAAACTGTGTGATTGATTGACAAACTGTGTGACCGACAAACTGTGTGATCAACAAACTGTGTGATCGAGAAACTGTGGGCACCTCTTCTAGACAATGTCCCCGATAAGCAAGCCTCAACTTCGAGGTCCCATGTGTGTCACAGACACACAAACATCATATTCCAGTTGAGCTTAATGGCAGTCATCTGTCCTCAGCGTTTCTAGTTCCCGGAACGATCTGATGATGTATCATTGCGCCTTCACCCTGACACCATCACACAAAGATGTGATTCCGCGTGACCTATATCTCCGATTTTGATGGAATCTAGGGTCTATAGAATTGCCCTGTCTGTCCTAGCCAGGTGGACAGATTTCTAGCCGATAATTAGATCGTTATCTCTGTTACCGGCTTTATTTTCCTTACTCGTCCGCATAATTTGCCTGGCTATAGATTTCTTACAATATTTATTTGTTTGTTCAGTTTATGTCACGTGCATGCTGTTCTACAGTTAAACAGTAATATGGGCACGGCTATTTTACAATGATATTTTAGTTGACATGTTATGTTATTTATCGAAAAAGTTGAAATATATATTACTCCACAACTATCAGCCACGTTGCATTGTGTATGGTATGTACACGTTTAATATAATTTTAGGTAGTATAGTACCTCGCAAACAGCAAGGAAAAATATCGATGCATTTGAAACACAATGCTACAGAAAAATCCTTCAAATACATTGAGTAATGAAGATATGTGGAAACTTGTATACATTAAAAATAAGAGGCTTATAAACACCATTCTACAAAGGAAAATACAATACAATGGTCACGTCAAAAGACACAGCGGGCTGGAAAGAACAATAATGGAAGGTTTGGTTCCTGGGTGACGCTTCAGGGACATACCAATGTGAGGGTAATTTCAAGACATCAAGGAGACATTGAACATAACAAGAGAAAAAGTGGGATATCTGGCTAGAGACAGATTATTTCACACGGGCTTGGTGAATGCAACGTTCTGTGGGAGATCTGGCTAGAGACAGAGATTATTTCACACGGGCTTGGTGAATGCAACGTTCTGTGGGAGATCTGGCTAGAGACAGAGATTCGTTCAGACGGGCTGTAGTGAATGTAACGTTCTGAAAAGAACATACGACCTGATGATGAAGTAGTATAGTAGTATATATAAACGGAACAGAGAGTAGGCGCACACACATGTATAATACCGTGTGAGACCGCTTGGATGAAACGTGGAAAAATAAATATAAAATTCTATAAACCAGCTTGACTAAAAAGAACAGTACACACATTATACATGTTTCGGCCACAGGCCTTCGTCAGTGTTTCACTGGTGAGGGGTTTACACCAGCATTTGGATCCTGTGGAGATCCCCTCTCCAAGGACTTTCTATAATTTTCTTCGCTTTCCTATTGTTATTCGTGATTCTCCCTCCCTCCTCTCTCCAGTACTGTGATAATAATAATAATAAGAGGGTATAAGAAAAGGATGCCTATATAAAGAAACACTAAAAAAGAACACTGAGGCGAGAGGCTGTAACAGCAGGCATCAGCTCCGTTACCGTTATTTAGCGCTGATACCAGAACAGGAACCGGTGACGTATTACAATACGGGTCCTGTGAAAGGTCTGACACTTGACCGACGTCTTCGGCTCTAAAGAACAATAGATAGATAGACTGTAATCATAATTGTGGTCCTCATTCCATGTCTTCCAGCGTCGTGCAGTCTAATACTATCTCATAGGTTATCTCTCGTTAGCTCTAAAGAACAATAGATAGATATACTGTAATCATAATTGTGGTCCTCATTCCATGTCTTCCAGCGTCGTGCAGTCTAATACTATCTCAGTGGATATCTCTCGTTAGCTCTAAAGAACAATAGATAGATAGACTGTAATCATAATTGTGTTCCTCATTCCATGTCTTCCAGCGTCGTGCAGTCTAATACTATCTCATAGGATATCTCTCGTTAGCTCTAAAGTACTCATCTTTGATGGAAGTTAGGAACTGCGTGCTATCATTATGGCAGTCTATGAAAAATATAACGGAAATTCACATCATTCCGAATTGAAATGCATAAAGTGTTCGAGTGGTAGTGTTAAACAGGAAAATGAGAACAATCGGCGTGGACAATGTCAGGAAGTGATTATACTGAAAATCAGAGATTTATTTGGTTGGAGCAATGGATGGAAGTGATTATATTGAACGTCAGAGATTTATATTGTTAGAGCAATGTCAGGAAGTGATTATACTGAACGTCAGAGATTTATTTATATGGTTAGAGCAATGTCAGGAAGTGATTATACTGAACGTCAGAGATTTATTTATATGGTTGGAGCAATGTCAGGAAGTGATTATACTGAACGTCAGAGATTTATTTATATGGTTGGAGCAATGTCAGGAAGTGATTATACTGACCGTCAGAGATTTATATGGTTGAGGGAATGCGAGCAGAACCCAGCTAATTGGCAACAAAAAAAAAAAGACATCAGTCCACAAAGCAAAAGGTTCAAACCAGGAAAAAATGTATACACGGCTTGAGAGAATCACAAAATAAATGTCGGAAGAGAAGCCACACAGCGGCAATGTGCATACATTGGCACATATCTCCGCATGCATCAAATCACAGCACAAGCAGTGGGACACACAAATAACAGGGAAATCTTGTTAGTTCTCTAGTTTACTTGACATCTCCCTATTGTCTTTGAACTAGTTTCATGTCAGTTCTACAGGTCTCCACTCATGTGCTCAGCAGTGATAGCTACTCAATTGTGTTTGCCCAGAATTTCCACACGTTCTGCTGATGTCATTCATGAAGTTACCCTCAGGGTGTCCACTAATAATTGAACCTACTCAAACACAGGGAGAATCAATACTCGGTGACATCTCACCTTGCTTTCTCATCGCGCATTCACGTCTTTCGCCACTTTCTTTTCAACTTCTAGTTCGTGTTTTCTTGTAATTTTAAAAAAATCTATAGATGTCTTTCCATCTATTTGTCCGTCCTTTTGTGTTCAACCTTCTGCATTTCTTCTATTTATTTATTCTCCTCTATTACTCTACAGTAATTTTTCTTTCTGCTATTTTTCACTCATTCATTAATAAAAGTGTGGTTTTTACTTCAATTTGTTTCAATACCAAGTGCGGTGTTATTGATCTTATTTGAACATAGAAAACATATCAAACTTATACTCTAATGGTGGAACGGGTCGTGACCCGCCACAGTGACGGGTAGAGCTCCAATGTTCAGCCATCATTCATTATTTTTTCAATCTACGTTTAGTTTTTTCATCACAACTCCCATTTGTTACAGTGTTGCTCTCCACTACTAACACTACCGCTGCTACTGCTGTTACAGCTACTACCACCTATGGGAGTGAATCATGAATAGTTGACAAGCAAATGACAAGACAATTAGAGGACACAGAGATGGGATTTCTCAGAAAAATGTTGAGAGTTCTGTGGACAGCTAAAAAGGCCAACAAGGACATTCTCAAAGAGGCCAACACAAAAAGGGAGCTCCTAAGAAAGATAAGAAAGAAACCATCAACATTTTTATCAACATTTTTTCTGGCACATCATGAGAAGTGGAAAACCTTAACACATCTGGTAAAATACAGGGAAAGAGAGATCGCGGACGACAGAGAGAGAAGATACTGGATAGCTTGGTGTCATGGCATGGAAAACAGTCAACAACAGAATTGATACGATGTACTGTGGATAGAAGATTGTGGAAGGACATGATCACCTTTACGCAAACCTGTAATGCACATGATGATAATGAATACTATCACTACTACTACTTTGAACACTTTACATAACTCTTGTTTTTCAAGTTTAATTAAATAAATAAAAAGTCTTAAATTTCACAATGTCTGTTTCTACCTGAATGTATCCCAGTGCTATTTTAATGTGTGTATCTCCGTTTAATTAATGCACTCTATTATTTTAATGTGTGTATCTCTGTTTAATAAATACACCTTTTTATTTTAATGTGTGTATCTCTGTTTAATAAATACACCTTTTTATTTTAATGTGTGTATCTGCGTTTATTTAATGCACTCTATTATTTTAATGTGTGCATCTCCGTTTATTTAATGCACTCTATTATTTTAATGTGTATATCTCCGTTTAATTAATGCACTCTATTATTTTAATGTGTATATCTCCGTTTATTTAATGCACTCTATTATTTTAATGTGTATATCTCCGTTTATTTAATGCACTCTATTACCAGTTGTTGACTTTCATTGACTTCTGCTCGTGCCGCGCAACATGACGTCAACAGTCGCAAGCCTGTCCACAGCTCGTCACTTTAGTGTCCGCCATGTCAAGCTGCACATGATCTACTTCCACTCTAGTCCACGGTCTCTCATTCTCTGTACTGGAAGATTGCTCTATCTTCCAGTTTATCGTAACATTCCCTATATTGCTACTGGTAATTGCTCTATCTTCCAGTTTATCGTAACATTCCCTATATTGCTACTGGTGATTGCTCTATCTTCCAGTTTATCGTAACATTCCCTATATTGCTACTGGTAATTGCTCTATCTTCCAGTTTATCGTAACATTCCCTATATTGCTACTGGTAATTGCTCTATCTTCCAATTTATCGTAACATTCCCTATATTGCTACTGGTGATTGCTCTATCTTCCAGTTTATCGTAACATTCCCTATATTTGTACTGGTGATTGCTCTATCTTCCAGTTTATCGTAACATTCCCTATATTGCTACTGGTGATTGCTCTATCTTCCAATTTATCGTAACATTCCCTATATTGCTACTGGTGATAGTTCTATCTTCCAGTTTATCGTAACATTCCCTATATTTGTACTGGTGATTGCTCTATCTTCCAGTTTATCGTAACATTCCCTATATTGCTACTGGTGATTGCTCTATCTTCCAGTTTATCGTAACATTCCCTATATTGCTACTGGTGATTGCTCTATCTTCCAATTTATCGTAACATTCCCTATATTGCTACTGGTGATTGTTCTATCTTCCAGTTTATCGTAACATTCCCTATATTTGTACTGGTGTTTGCTCTATCTTCCAGTTTATCGTAACATTCCCTATATTGCTACTGGTGATTGCTCTCTCGTCCAATTTCTTTCTCGTAACAGTTCTATATTTATAGTGGTAGTCGCCTGCCTTACAATGTCTGTCTCGTTACATAATTGGATGTGGTAGTCCCTGTCTTCCAGTTTCCAGCTGGTAACAAGTCCAAAAAGACATTAAATTGCCTTTCCTTGACGTGCGTTATGAGCCGTTTTATTGCTCACACAGTTCCATTACGGTAATTGATTTCTCCTTGATACTTATTTCATGGAGCAGAAAATGTATTTGATTCGCTGCAGCGCTTTGCTCACACCTGTTTCTTGTAGCCCCAATCTGGCATTTTAGTGTTCATCCTACACATTTTTCTGAATTTTAAAGTGAAGATGACATTGCACAATTTACTCATTCTTAGAAATAACATTTCATTTTAAGTGGTTCGAATTTGTAACACTATCAAAAGTAACACAATTGTAACGTTATTTTTGTGTAAGTGATGAAATTATTTGCTCCCGATAAGAACTATGAGCCGCGATGGCTCAGTGGTTAGTGAACTGGACTACAAAGGACAAGAGGTAGGGTTCGATCCCAATCGACGGCTTCCGGGTTCACCCAGCCTTTAATGGGTACCTTATTTTTTCAGGGAAAGTAAAGCGGCACGGGCGTAATACCGACCACATTACCCCAAAAATAATGTGCCGAAGGTCTGTAAAATATATGGTCACTAACACCATAATCCGTATACGCCACTTGGCGTGACGGGGGCACTTTACTTTTTTTTTTAATTTTTTTTTTTAAAAAAGATCTCTATCCATGACTGGCCACGTTGACATTTCCTTTTCTGAAATATTCAATTCTCTGTGGCTGTTGTTATTAAAATTTAAACTAGAACTTCTTCTAATCGATGTGGTTGTAGGAGAGAACCAAGGTTGTTACGGTAATGTACAACTGAGCAAAGACAATCCAGCTACCACCAAGAAACTGCCGTTTGCAGTACATTTTACAAGTGCTTAGCTACTCAAACGAATGTCTTTGGAATTTCACATTAATTGAGGCTAACAAGCTTTGAAGATCGACAAGGCTGTTTTCTTTGATGCTGGCGCTAGTAACGACGTGTTTTTAATTGTAGATCATGCGTATTGTGAACGTGGCGTGGTTAATTAAGTCTATTGTCAAATGTCATATCCTTTTTGGTGGGTCTGTGCCGGGTAGATTACGTCCAGGATGGGGCTTACAGGCAAGATTGAGAGGGCATATTAGAGTCGATACAGACGAAATATACATGGTGATCTTTGGGGAGTCAGAGCTGGTCGTCAGATATAAACATGAGCTTATAAGAGAAGAAATTAACGATAAGTAGTTTAGGGGTGGAACTGCCAACACTTCCAGATTGAGAGCAATCTTATCGTCTCTTCTAATGAACTAACCTTGATATATTTGGTATGTCTACCTCTACTCTGCTCTGCTCTGCTCTGCTGTGCACTACTTCTACTTCTACTTCTACTTCTACTTTTACTTCTACTTCTACTTCTACTTCTACTTCTACTTCTACTTCTACTTCTACTTCTACTTCTACTCCACTCCACTCCACTCCACTCCACTCCACTCCACTCTACTCTACTCTACTCTACTCTACTCTACTCTACTCTACTCTACTCTACTCTACTCTACTCTACTCTACTCTACTCTACTCTACTCTACTCTACTCTACTCTACTCTACTCTACTCTACTCTACTCTACTCTACTCTACTCTACTCTACTCTACTCTACTCTACTCTACTCTACTCTACTCTACTCTACTCTACTCTACTCTACTCTACTCTACTCTACTCTACTCTACTCTACTCTACTCTACTCTACTCTACTCTACTCTACTCTACTCTACTCTACTCTACTCTACTCTACCCTACTCTACTCTACTCTCCTCTATCCATTCCATTCCATTCCATTCCATTCCATTCCATTCCATTCTATTCTATTCTATTCTATTCTATTCTATTCTATTCTATTCTATTCTATTCTATTCTATTCTATTCTATTCTATTCTATTCATGGAATCAGCTACATTGCAGTCGGGGCATCCCCATAGAATATGCCAAGGAAGGTGGTGCTACGTTTCAGTGCCTGGACATCAAAGCCGAGACATCTACCGCCAGGGTTGCCTCAAGGATCACTGTTATCACCTGCTTTGTTCAATATACACAGTGCCAGGGTTGCCTCAAGGATCACTGTTATCGCCTGCTTTGTTCAATATGTGTACACAGTGCCAGGGTTGCGCAAACCAATAGGGTCGGACCATGTCGCACTCTAGCCTTTACAGGTGACGTATATATATATATGACGTATGTACACGGTCGGGATAGAGCAGATATGGCTAGGAAATTACAGGAAAACGTGAATCAGTTTACCACTTGGTACAGTAACTACAAAGCACTCATTAACCCAAACAAGACTTCTGTAATGTGGAGTTCGCTAAACAACAGAATAGTTAAAGACACCCTACCAGTCATAAACTGCAGTGGAGCAACCATCATGAGGAGTCCGACTATTAAGTATTTGGGAATAGCATTTGATAGGTCCCTTTCTTTCAGTCAACACGTGAGCAATGTCTTTCTAAAGGTCAAGGAGAGGTGTCAGCGCAATCAAGATCATGGCCAGGGTGAACCTCCAGCAACCGTTAGTATTCTCTCTCGGTGGTGCTCTCAGTACTGGATTATGGTTTGTGTATGCTCGCTTTCTCATGTAAGCTGTGGTGCTCTCAGTACTGGATTATGGTTTGTGTAAGCTCACTCTCTCATGTAGGCTGTGGTGCTCTCAGTACTGGATTATGGTTTGTGTAAGCTCACTCTCTCATGTAGGCTGTGGTGCTCTCAGCACTGGATTATGGTTTGTGTAAGCTCACTCTCTCATGTAGGCTGTGGTGCTCTCAGTACTGGATTATGGTTTGTGTAAGCTCACTCTCTCGTGTAGGCTGTGGTGCTCTCAGTGCTGGATTATGACAATATAATTCCAAAATAGGTTCTTCTCATTGGGAACCATCAGGATACAGGAAAAGAAGAAGACATATATAGATACTAAAAAGAACACTTATAAGAGAAGCAAAGTTGGTAGGCATATATTCATTAGATAAGATCAAACATCTCACCAAGAATAGAGATGGGCAGCGACAAACACTTGGAGCCCTATGTGACGTCTAGCGACGATAGAAGGATCAAGATTAAATTAAGGATAACATGAAGTCGCGAAATAAAAAAACAATGAAATCACCAAGGAAATGACTACAGATTAAAGAAACAGCCCCATTGTTGCGAGTATGCCGCTCTCAGCAGCTGGTCAATGACATAGCAAGCTGTGTTGGCCCCAGAATCTCGCCCACTCTCCTACAATAAAATGTCGGAAAACTTGTGTCGTTGTTTCCATGATAAAGATGGACGTCTACAATGGGCGACGGGGACAGATTCACACATGACACAGTTATCATTGAGGATTATTCTGTAGAAGATGTGATTCAGATGGCACTGATAGCAGGCGGAACTGATACTAAAGAAGTCTGAGGAGGACAAAGGAAGAGTTTGTTGACCAATTTGATGTTGAAGGAGGACAAGAGAAACATGAAAGTTCCACAAGGGAGTAGTTTGGGGGGGGGGGAGGATTGACATATTTCGTTGTCCGACTTGAAAGAAGGATTTGTCGCTTTGTATGGTGGTATATAAGCTGATTGATGGTATCAGGGGATGGACACGGCAAAGTCAAGCTGATTGATGACATCAGGGGATGGACATGGCAAAGTCAAGCTGATTGATGACATCAGGGGATGGACACGGCAAAGTCAAGCTGATTGATGGTATCAGGGGATGGACACGGCAAAGTCAAGCTGATTGATGACATCAGGGGATGGACATGGCAAAGTCAAGCTGATTGATGACATCAGGGGATGGACACGGCAAAGTCAAGCTGATTGATGGTATCAGGGGATGGACACGGCAAAGTCAAGCTGACTGATGACATCAGGGGATGGACACGGCAAAGTCAAGTTGATTGATGGTATCAGGGGATGGACATGGCAAAGTCAAGCTGACTGATGACATCAGGGGATGGACATGGCAAAGTCAAGCTGACTGATGACATCAGGGGATGGACACGGCAAAGTCAAGTTGATTGATGACATCAGGGGATGGACATGGCAAAGTCAAGCTGACTGATGACATCAGGGGATGGACACGGCAAAGTCAAGCTGATTGATGGTATCAGGGGATGGACATGGCAAAGTCAAGCTGACTGATGACATCAGGGGATGGACACGGCAAAGTCAAGCTGATTGATGGTATCAGGGGATGGACACGGCAAAGTCAAGCTGACTGATGACATCAGGGGATGGACATGGCAAAGTCAAGCTGACTGATGACATCAGGGGATGGACACGGCAAAGTCAAGTTGATTGATGACATCAGGGGATGGACATGGCAAAGTCAAGCTGACTGATGACATCAGGGGATGGACACGGCAAAGTCAAGCTGATTGATGGTATCAGGGGATGGACACGGCAAAGTCAAGCTGATTGATGGTATCAGGGGATGGACATGGCAAAGTCAAGCTGATTGATGGTATCAGGGGATGGACATGGCAAAGTCAAGCTGATTGATGGTATCAGGGGATGGACATGGCAAAGTCAAGTTGATTGATGGTATCAGGGGATGGACACGGCAAAGTCAAGCTGATTGATGGTATCAGGGGATGGACACGGCAAAGTCAAGTTGATTGATGGTATCAGGGGATGGACACGGCAAAGTCAAGCTGATTGATGGTATCAGGGGATGGACATGGCAAAGTCAAGCTGACTGATGGTATCATGGGATGGACACGGCAAAGTCAAGCTGATTGATGGTATCAGGGGATGGACACGGCAAAGTCAAGCTGATTGATGACAGGGGGGATGGACACGGCAAAGTCAAGCTGATTGATGACATCAGGGGATGGACACGGCAAAGTCAAGCTGATTGATGACATCAGGGGATGGACACGGCAAAGTCAAGCTGATTGATGACATCAAGAGGTGGACAAGGCAAAGTCAAGCTGATTGATGACATCAGGGGATGGACATGGCAAAGTCAAGTTGATTGATGACATCAAGAGGTGGACAAGGCAAAGTCAAGCTGATTGATGACATCAGGGGATGGACACGGCAAAGTCAAGCTGATTGATGGTATCAGGGGATGGACACGGCAAAGTCAAGCTGATTGATGGTATCAGGGGATGGACACGGCAAAGTCAAGCTGATTGATGACATCAGGGGATGGACATGGCAAAGTCAAGCTGATTGATGGTATCAGGGGATGGACACGGCAAAGTCAAGCTGATTGATGGTATCAGGGGATGGACACGGCAAAGTCAAGCTGATTGATGACATCAGGGGATGGACATGGCAAAGTCAAGCTGATTGATGACATCAGGGGATGGACATGGCAAAGTCAAGCTGATTGATGGTATCAGGGGATGGACACGGCAAAGTCAAGCTGATTGATGACATCAGGGGATGGACATGGCAAAGTCAAGCTGACTGATGACATCAGGGGATGGACACGGCAAAGTCAAGCTGACTGAGGACATCAGGGGATGGACACGGCAAAGTCAAGCTCATTGATGGCATCAGGGGATGGACACGGCAAAGTCAAGCTGATTGATGACATCAGGGGATGGACATGGCAAAGTCAAGCTGACTGATGACATCAGGGGATGGACACGGCAAAGTCAAGCTGATTGATGACATCAGGGGATGGACATGGCAAAGTCAAGCTGACTGATGACATCAGGGGATGGACACGGCAAAGTCAAGCTGACTGATGACATCAGGGGATGGACACGGCAAAGTCAAGCTGACTGATGACATCAGGGGATGGACACGGCAAAGTCAAGCTGATTGATGGTATCAGGGGATGGACATGGCAAAGTCAAGCTGACTGATGACATCAGGGGATGGACACGGCAAAGTCAAGTTGATTGATGGTATCAGGGGATGGACACGGCAAAGTCAAGCTGATTGATGGTATCAGGGGATGGACACGGCAAAGTCAAGCTGATTGATGACATCAGGGGATGGACATGGCAAAGTCAAGCTGATTGATGGTATCAGGGGATGGACACGGCAAAGTCAAGCTGATTGATGACATCAGGGGATGGACATGGCAAAGTCAAGCTGACTGATGACATCAGGGGATGGACACGGCAAAGTCAAGTTGATTGATGACATCAGGGGATGGACACGGCAAAGTCAAGCTGATTGATGGTATCAGGGGATGGACATGGCAAAGTCAAGCTGATTGATGACATCAGGGGATGGACACGGCAAAGTCAAGTTGATTGATGACATCAGGGGATGGACATGGCAAAGTCAAGCTGATTGATGGTATCAGGGGATGGACATGGCAAAGTCAAGCTGATTGATGACATCAGGGGATGGACATGGCAAAGTCAAGTTGATTGATGACATCAGGGGATGGACACGGCAAAGTCAAGTTGATTGATGACATCAGGGGATGGACATGGCAAAGTCAAGCTGATTGATGGTATCAGGGGATGGACACGGCAAAGTCAAGCTGATTGATGACATCAGGGGATGGACATGGCAAAGTCAAGCTGACTGATGACATCAGGGGATGGACACGGCAAAGTCAAGTTGATTGATGACATCAGGGGATGGACACGGCAAAGTCAAGCTGATTGATGACATCAGGGGATGGACATGGCAAAGTCAAGCTGATTGATGGTATCAGGGGATGGACACGGCAAAGTCAAGCTGATTGATGGTATCAGGGGATGGACACGGCAAAGTCAAGCTGATTGATGGTATCAGGGGATGGACATGGCAAAGTCAAGCTGATTGATGGTATCAGGGGATGGACACGGCAAAGTCAAGCTGATTGATGGTATCAGGGGATGGACACGGCAAAGTCAAGCTGATTGATGGTATCAGGGGATGGACATGGCAAAGTCAAGCTGATTGATGACATCAGGGGATGGACACGGCAAAGTCAAGCTGATTGATGGTATCAGGGGATGGACACGGCAAAGTCAAGCTGATTGATGGTATCAGGGGATGGACACGGCAAAGTCAAGTTGATTGATGACATCAGGGGATGGACACGGCAAAGTCAAGTTGATTGATGACATCAGGGGATGGACATGGCAAAGTCAAGCTGATTGATGGTATCAGGGGATGGACACGGCAAAGTCAAGCTGATTGATGACATCAGGGGATGGACATGGCAAAGTCAAGCTGACTGATGACATCAGGGGATGGACACGGCAAAGTCAAGTTGATTGATGACATCAGGGGATGGACACGGCAAAGTCAAGCTGATTGATGACATCAGGGGATGGACATGGCAAAGTCAAGCTGACTGATGACATCAGGGGATGGACATGGCAAAGTCAAGCTGACTGATGACATCAGGGGATGGACATGGCAAAGTCAAGCTGACTGATGACATCAGGGGATGGACACGGCAAAGTCAAGCTGATTGATGACATCAGGGGATGGACACGGCAAAGTCAAGCTGATTGATGACATCAGGGGATGGACACGGCAAAGTCAAGCTGACTGATGACATCAGGGGATGGACACGGCAAAGTCAAGCTGACTGATGACATCAGGGGATGGACACGGCAAAGTCAAGCTGACTGATGACATCAGGGGATGGACACGGCAAAGTCAAGCTGACTGATGACATCAGGGGATGGACACGGCAAAGTCAAGCTGATTGATGACATCAGGGGATGGACACGGCAAAGTCAAGCTGACTGATGACATCAGGGATGGACACGGCAAAGTCAAGCTGATTGATGACATCAGGGGATGGACACGGCAAAGTCAAGCTGATTGATGGCATCAGGGGATGGACACGGCAAAGTCAAGCTCATTGATGGCATCAGGGGATGGACACGGCAAAGTCAAGCTGATTGATGACATCAGGGGATGGACACGGCAAAGTCAAGCTGATTGATGGCATCAGGGGATGGACACGGCAAAGTCAAGCTGACTGATGACATCAGGGGATGGACACGGCAAAGTCAAGCTGATTGATGGCATCAGGGGATGGACACGGCAAAGTCAAGCTGATTGATGGTATCAGGGGATGGACACGGCAAAGTCAAGCTCATTGATGGCATCAGGGGATGGACACGGCAAAGTCAAGCTGACTGATGACATCAGGGGATGGACACGGCAAAGTCAAGCTGACTGATGACATCAGGGGATGGACACGGCAAAGTCAAGCTGACTGAGGACATCAGGGGATGGACACGGCAAAGTCAAGCTCATTGATGGCATCAGGGGATGGACACGGCAAAGTCAAGCTGACTGATGACATCAGGGGATGGACACGGCAAAGTCAAGCTGACTGAGGACATCAGGGGATGGACACGGCAAAGTCAAGCTGACTGATGACATCAGGGGATGGACACGGCAAAGTCAAGCTGACTGAGGACATCAGGGGATGGACACGGCAAAGTCAAGCTGACTGATGACATCAGGGGATGGACACGGCAAAGTCAAGCTGATTGATGACATCAGGGGATGGACACGGCAAAGTCAAGCTGACTGACATAAAGAAATGAAGAAGACAAACTTTGACAGAATGTACTATCAATGATTGAGTGAAGATGTACTTTCCGATAATCTCATGTCTGCTGACCCCGACTCTAGACCACAGCTCGGCGTCTCTATCGTTGTACATGTCACGGCTAGGAGAGATGCTTTCTGTTTGCGATATTAATTATTGTCATCATATAATAATACATCATGTATTTGGTCCCTAGCAACTCTGTGATTTTATTTTTTCTTTCTTTCTTTTTTTTTATTAACTGGCGGGCCGTAACAAATCTTACATGAAAAGTGCAGACACTGGCGACATAGGAGATGTTGAAACCAAGACCTGAGAAGGACTTCCTTTAGGAGGGACTCACTGAGGGAGGCAACACTGCTAGACAATGAGAAACATTCCGACTCTCAATATCATCAGAGCAGACCAATTTTAGTTGACTTCTTATGTTAACGAAATGGCGAATTTTTTTTCTGACAGACAATGCTCCTTTGTCCACCCAGCCTCTAAAAATGGATGCCAGAAACTTTTTTGGGAAGTAAAGGCGGCCTGACGTAATATAGGCCACATGAACAAAATAGGTGACGTGGTCACTAACACCATATTCACCACACGCCTAATGAGGCGTGGAGAGAATCTGAAACAAACCTGATATGTTAGTAGTTGCCTCCGTCAGTCATAGTTGACTCTTGTTAAGTTGATAGTTTTAGGCGCCCCCTAGTTCTGTTGCTATCTACTAGTTTTCCATAAAGTATATATTTTGGTATGAAACCAGCTTTCATACGGTGTAATATGTTAACTCTAAACTAATCATCCACAGTTCTCCCTCTTTCCCTCCTCTCATTTTCCTTAGCCCCCTTCTCCTAAAATTGTCGTCTCCACAAGAGGAGTAGAGTATGCTCCGACTCATGTCAGTGACAGATTGCGAAGGAATTAAAATTACTTGTATGGGAACTACCATTGTAGGATGAGGAGAAACTAAAATGCCACACTTGGACCGAATCAAGCAGCTGTGTCCACAGCTTTTGATTGACGTGTATTCTATAATATATTTGGACTGTACGTTCTTTCCGATCCGGGTTTTTATTTCGTCCTTGCATTTGCTGATTAATCTGCTCGTGCCCAGTGGTTGTTTCTTTTCCCTGGCTGGTTCTCATTAGCGGCCATCAATGTTGACAACATCTTGGGTTGTCATGACAGCCAGATAGAGCGTCTACTGTGCGTGCGGGGGTGAAGACAGGTATTAAGCGGTAATAGACATTTACTGTTTGGGTAGGGTGGGAGGGAGGCTGGGTAAGGGGCATTGAGAGAGGAGAAGGGAGGACTGACCAAGAAATAATGATAAAGAAAGTAGTATATGAAGTGAGAAAAGAGAGTGGATCCAGAAATTGTGATGAAGAAAGTAGTAGACGAAGCGAGAAAAGAGAGTGGATCCAGGAATAGTGATAAAGAAAGTAGTAGATGGGAAAGAGAAGAGAGACCAAATCCTGAAATGTAAAGAAGAAAGTGGTAGATGGAGAAAGTGGATCCAGAAATAGTGATGAAGAAAGTAGTATATGGGGTGTTGGATCCAGAAATAGTGATGAAGAAAGTAGTATATGGGGAGTTGGATCCAGAAATAGTGATGAAGAAAGTAGTATATGGGGAGTTGGATCCAGAAATAGTGATGAAGAAAGTAGTATATGGGGAGTTGGATCCAGAAATAGTGATGAAGAAAGTAGTACATGGGGAGTTGGACCCAGAAATAGTGATGAAGAAAGTAGTATATGGGGAGTTGGATCCAGAAATAGTGATGAAAAAAAGTATTAGATGGGAGAGTGGATCCAGAAATAGTGATGAAGAAAGTAGTAGATGGAGAGAATTACACAGAATGAGATTCGAAAAGATATAGAAAATGAAAGTAGACAAAACGAATATTTTGAAGAGAGTAATGACGAAAGAAAAGTAAATAAGAAACATACAGAATTGAAAGGCAATGAGAGAAAGAGAAAATAAGGAAGTGGAGTCAAAGAAAGGGAGAGCAAGAGAAAGGACATGATTGGAAAGTGGTAGAGGGAGAGAAGACAAGAATAAGATGTGGAAAGATATATGGGCAGTGATGGAAGGTGGAAAGAGAGATGGGCAGTGATTGAAGGTGGAAAGAGAGATGGGCAGTGATGGAAGGTGGAAAGAGATATGGGCAGTGATGGAAGGTGGAAAGAGATATGGGCAGTGATGGGAGGTGGAAAGAGATATGGGCAGTGATGGAAGGTGGAAAGAGAGATGGGCAGTGATGGAAGGTGGAAAGAGATATGGGCAGTGATGGAAGGTGGAAAGAGATATGGGCAGTGATGGAAGGTGGAAAGAGATATGGGCAGTGATGGGAGGTGGAAAGAAAGATGGGCAGTGATGGAAGGTGGAAAGAGATATGGGCAGTGATGGAAGGTGGAAAGAGATATGGGCAGTGATGGAAGGTGGAAAGAGATATGGGCAGTGATGGAAGGTGGAAAGAGATATGGGCAGTGATGGAAGGTGGAAAGAGAGATGAGCAGTAATGAGAGAAGAGATTGGGGAGAATAAAATAGATTGGTGGTGGGGGGAGGGGGTAGGAAGAAAGGTGACGATGTTACTATAAATCATTTTTTAAAAGGGGGAGGGCGGAGGTGGTGGACTTGAGGCTATAGAAAACAAACACATCTCTTGCCTATGTACCAACGTAACTCATCTCACATACAGAAGTAACTAACTGACTAATGTCTGGTTGCCGTCCTCAGTCCGAGTCCCTCGGCTCCCGTTAACCGCGTTAGTATCGAGCCTCGGACACCACAATGCACGTTAACGCGCTTCTAATCGAACTCGCTGTAGTCATTTCCATTTTGACGTCGCCATTACGGCACGGCACGATTGCTGCAGCTGATCGGAATCACATTTGGGCGGGTCAGGTCGTTACCATGAATCCAGTTGAAGCCATCGGTAAGAGTGCTTTAGGGTTTCTCATATATTTAGGTCTGGATAGTGGATCGTTCTGCCTGTCTGTTTGCCTGCCGACCTGTCTACCTGTCGGCCTACTTGTTTGTTTGTCTGTATGCCTACTTTCCTACCTGTCTGCCTACTTGTTTGTCTGCATGCCTACTTTCCTGCCTGTGTTTACATGCTTACCAGCTTGCTTTTGTGCTTACTTGCTTGTCTACCTACCTGTCCGCTTGCTTGCCTGTCTATATGCTTATCTGTCTTGCTTACCTGTTTGCCTACCTTTCTACGTGTCCGCCTGTTTTTCTAACTCTCTACCTGCTTACTTGCCTACATGTCTGCCTACTTGCCTGCCTGTCTGTTTATCTGTCGTGTCTACCTGTCAGCCTGCTTTTCTACCTGTCTACCTACTTGCTTACTTGTGTGTCTAATTACTTGCATGCCTGTCTGCTTGCTTATCTGTCTTGCCTACTTGTCTGCTGATGTGCCTTGTCTACCTGTCTGCCTACTTTTATACCTGTCGGTCTACTCTTCAGCCTGTCTGCCTACCTGCAGGGAGATAGAAACGGCGTCTGTTTAACTTCCAGCCTGTTTACCTGCCTGTGTGTTTACCTGCCAGCCGGTTTACCTTCCAGCCTGTTTAACTTCCAGCCTGTTTACCTGCCTGTGTGTTTACCTGCCAGCCTGTTTACCTTCTAGCCTGTTTAACTTCCAGCCTGTTTAACTTCCAGCCTGTTTACCTGTCAATCTGTTTACCTGCCAGCCTGTGTGTGGGAGGGGGGGGGGTCTCTCCCTTTTCTCGTGTTAATTGGGAATATTATGTGGGACGGAGGAATAAAGGTAGCATGCGCAAGTCAAGTACAGTGGCCACGAGGTGTTAGGGCTAGAGTTTTTAATTCTCTCTCTTTCTGTCTCTCTCGTTCTCTCTCTCTCTCGTTCTCTCTTTCTCTGTCTCTCTCTTTCGCTCTCTCTAATTTTCTTCCTTTTCTTTCTCTCTCTCTCTTTCTCTTTCTTTCTCTCTCTTTCTCTCTCACTCTCTTTCTCTCTTTCTTTCTCTCTCTCTCTCCCTTTCTCTTTCTCTCTCTCTTTTTTTCTATTTCTCTTTCTTTCTCTCTCTCTTTCTCTCCTTCTCTCTCTCTCTCTCTCATTCTCTGTGTGCGTGTGTCTCTCTCCTATTTCTTCACCTTCCCTCTTTCCATGAAAGAAATAACTAGCCTGAACCCACGTGGTTTGAGCGCGCCTACACTTTATATTGAGTAGAACACGTTTTTGTCCATTCTCCACCCTAATTCCCTCCCTTATCATTAAAATGATGATTGAGACACGTGGTTCTATTATTCATGGTAGAAAGGGAAGTCATACACATGCCCGGCCATGTTGATTGTGGCCTGCTTTCATGTGCTATGGTGAAGTGTAGTGGCGAGACGTAGATTATCTATTGCTGGCCAAAGTGTTTTGCTTTTGTGGCTTGTTAGTCGTTAGTTCGTGTCACCACGGTAGCGTGATGGTCTTTCTATTCATCAGGATCGTGTTCTTCCATTCGATTGATGCTTGATCGTTGGATGTTGTACGAGCGTAGTGCAAACTGATTAAGGCTCTTAAGACACGGCCAGGCTCAATATGCTTACTGGCACATGTATAAGGATTGAAAAGTGGTCAGCGAATCATAGCTCGCTACTTGAGTCAAAGTTAGTGAACCAGAGCTCATCAAGATCCTACTACACCTCCCTCGGTGGGCCTGGAAATGAACCAGTTTGGCCAAACGAGTAAGAATCAAAGAAGGGAGACAGTTAGGGCGCCGATTGTGCCAATGTGAAGGCGGATGTGTAAAATGAAAGAAGGCGTTTCGCAGCTTGCCGTAAACTACAACACAATGCAGTTATCAACATTTAAAGTTCTTTTATTACGATGGGGGAAGATTAGTCGTCGTGTTGACGCAGAAGAAGAGAAGACGATCATATAAATAAAATGAGTGCTCATTGACTCACTCGTATCGGAAATATACACTCGTCAGTGTCTTCGTTGTTTGAACTCAACACACAATGCACCTACTTGTCTTTAATGATGAGAACTATGTTGGAAGCGATCTTTGACTCCCCGAAGGAGCTGTGAACCGTCCTGGAGTACATTGCTTCATTCATTATCAGTGTCTGAAATCATCAACATAATGTTGTCAGGACAAATTAGAAGCTCCAAACATTATATACCAGCAAGACATGTATCCAACAATGTACCTGCATGGGGGTCACATGGTCGGAAGATATCCAGGAACATTTACAGAACGAAAAAGGGGGGGGGGGAGTTATGACAGATCAATGACTAGTTGATTATCGGCAGCGAACAATGAGATGAGTTATGACAGATCAATGACTAGTTGGTTATCGGCAGCGAACAATGAGATGAGTTATGACAGATCAATGACTAGTTGGTTATCGGCAGCGAACAGTGAGATGAGTTATGACAGATCAATGACTAGTTGGTTATCGGCAGCGAACAATGAGATGAGTTATGACAGATCAAAGACTAGTTGGTTATCGGCTGCGAATAATGAGATGAGTTATGACAGATCAATGACTAGTTGATTATCGGCAGCGAACAATGAGATGAGTTATGACAGATCAATGACTAGTTGATTATCGGCAGCGAACAATGAGATGAGTTATGACAGATCAATGACTAGTTGATTATCGGCAGCGAACAATGAGATGAGTTATGACAGATCAAAGACTAGTTGGTTATCGGCTGCGAATAATGAGATGAGTTATGACAGATCAATGACTAGTTGATTATCGGCAGCGAACAATGAGATGAGTTATGACAGATCAATGACTAGTTGATTATCGGCAGCGAACAATGAGATGAGTTATGACAGATCAATGACTAGTTGGTTATCGGCAGCGAACAATGAGATGAGTTATGACAGATCAATGACTAGTTGGTTATCGGCAGCGAACAGTGAGATGAGTTATGACAGATCAAAGACTAGTTGGTTATCGGCTGCGAATAATGAGATGAGTTATGACAGATCAATGACTAGTTGATTATCGGCAGCGAACAATGAGATGAGTTATGACAGATCAATGACTAGTTGATTATCGGCAGCGAACAATGAGATGAGTTATGACAGATCAAAGACTAGTTGGTTATCGGCTGCGAATAATGAGATGAGTTATGACAGATCAATGACTAGTTGATTATCGGCAGCGAACAATGAGATGAGTTATGACAGATCAATGACTAGTTGATTATCGGCAGCGAACAATGAGATGAGTTATGACAGATCAAAGACTAGTTGGTTATCGGCTGCGAATAATGAGATGAGTTATGACAGATCAATGACTAGTTGATTATCGGCAGCGAACAATGAGATGAGTTATGACAGATCAATGACTAGTTGGTTATCGGCAGCGAACAATGAGATGAGTTATGACAGATCAATGACTAGTTGATTATCGGCAGCGAACAATGAGATGAGTTATGAGAGCTAGAAACGTCATAGAAACCGATCTGCAGGTCTCACCTCACAAACTAAAGCCAAGATTGAAGACCTCTTCTACCAGTATGGGGTGGAGCTGTTGCATCACTTTAAGTGTCCAACGACGGGGTCAGCCACGTGAGTAGGAGCCGCATTCAAAGCTCTGTCATCGGGGAAGGATAGCCCAGAAAACCACTACTGCCTTGCAGTTACCATCGGGAGAAGGAAAGGGAGAACACCCAGACAGACACCACGGACTGGGCTGGATCCTATGTCAAACCAATATCCAGCCAGTCGAAGTCGGAATGGGTCAGCCACGGCTCAATTTTAGGAGGAAAGTCAGGATACATAAGGCAGAATACAAGTACCAACCATGGGAGTAGCTCATCTTGTCTTATGATGTTCTTATTACTCCACCATGATGATTGAGCACAAAGAATTCAGTTCGCCTGATCACAAGACTCCAATGATAAAGGAGAAGGACACGGTACGGCCAACAGTGTGGTAGAAATGACCATACAGAAAGTAAAGAGCCCTGTCACGCCAACTGGTGTATAGGGAATATGGTGTTAGTGTACATAATTTTTACAGACCTTCGGCACATGATTTTTGGGATAATGAGGTAGGTATTACGCCCGTGCCGCTTTACTTTCCCAGAATAAAATCCGGTACCTATTTAAGGCTGAGTGAACCCGAAAACCGTCGATCAGGATCGAACCCGATCTCTAGTCCTTTGTAGTCCAATTCACTAACCACTGAACTATCGCGGCTCCCCAGGGATGACCATAACCCGCAGAAATTGGAGGAGCTATCTTGCGCAAGACTCCATAGGCGTACCCTCCAATGACTGCTGTATCAATCTATAACCAAGAAACCAATAAGAAGACGAGCCATTTATTCCGCCCCTGACTTCCTTAACCTCTCTTTATGTATTCTTTTCAATTACCGCCTCTTTATTACAAGCCTCACGCAGCTGTATGCGTATTCCTATAGCTCTTAATTTCATTGGTTTTTTTTTTTCTCTCTTCCGCTTACACTATATCATTCTTCCATCTGTTCCCTACGGGAGCGCCCTTGTCTGGTAAAGGTCATCTACACGCGATATGAATATTACATGCTATCTCCGACGCTGCTGGTTGCTTCAGTGTTAAGTTCCGCCTGTTGCCAATTTGGAATTTGTTATCAAATATCAGTTTGTACCATACATCTGATCGTTACTAATTTGGTATTCTGATTACGTCTCGCAGCTTGTTGGATTATCTGGCGTATCAATGAGGCTTTTGTATGCCAGCAAATGAATTTTAAATGCTTGTTTAGTCTCTATCCCCGCGGTTCTGCTCTCTCTCTCTCTCTTTTTGTATATTTCGACTTTTATGTGCTTTTGTTTGTAGCTGGCCTCCTGTAATGATTGGATTCAATGTTGTAGCTCTGTCATTGTGTGAAAGCGGGTTTTTTCTCTCTTCTATAGCTATGTATTTGTGTGTAATTGAATGTCTGTGTGTAGTTGGCTTTCTGTTGTCCCAGTGTACCTCTGTGTGGCTGGCTTTCGGTCTATAGTGTAGTGAGTGTCTGCATGTCTATATATAGCTGTCTGTGTGTAGTTTCTTTCTCTTGTATCTAAGTAGTTGAATGTGTGGGGTTTGCTTTTTATTTGTGTGTGGTGTGTGTATGTCGCTACGTGTAAAGTTGGCTTGTGTGTCTGTAGCTGTGTGTAAAGTTGGCTTATGTGTGTCTGTAGCTACGTGTAAAGTTGGCTTGTGTGTGTCTGTAGCTGTGTGTAAAGTTGGCTTGTGTGTGTCTGTAGCTACGTGTAAAGTTGGCTCGTGTGTGTTTGTAGCTATGTGTAAAGTCGGCTTGTTTGTGTCTGTAGCTATGTGTGAAATTGGGTTGTGTATGTCTGTAGTTATATGTAAAGTTGGCCTCTGTGTCTGTAGCTATGTGTGAAATTGGGTTGTATGTGCCTGTAGCTATGTGTAAAGTTGGTTTTTTGTGTCTGTAGCTTTGTGTGTATCTGTGGGTATGTGTTAAGTTGGCTTGTGTGTATCTGTAAGTAAAAAGTAAAGTAAAGTACCCCCGTCACACCAAGTGGCGTATAGGGAAATATGGTGTTAGTGACCCTATATTTTACAGACCTTCAGCACGTGATTTTTTTGAGTGTGTATCTGTGGGTATGTGTAAAGTTGGCCTGTGTGTCTGTAGCTATGTGTAAAGTTGGCTTGTGCGTATATGTGGGTATGTGGAAAGTCTTTTCTCTTGCTGTAGCAGTATATAAAGCTAATGTTCTGTCTGTTGGTGTGTGACAGTTCTAAAGCTGTTTTTGTTTCTGTATGTAGGTCTTCGCTTGTATGTAAAGCTATTTTTTTCGTTTTTAACTGTGTATGTAAAAAGCTGTTTTTTTCTATATGTAAGTGTGTGTTGGAGTGTAACGCTGATGTTTCTGTTTGCTGGTATGTTTGTGTAAAGTTGAATTATTACCCTGTCGAAGTGTGTAAAGTTTATTCTTCTTTCTGTCAATGAATGCAAAGTTTTCTTATCTGTGTCGATGTGTGTAAAGTTTATTCCTTTTTCTGTCCACGTTTTTTAAAAGTTAAGTCGTCCATATTTTGATATGTGTAAAGTTAGTTCGTCCCTGTCTCGATGAGTGTAAGGTTAGCGTGTAAAGTTTGTTCTTATCTCTGTCCATGTATGTAAAGTTTGCTCTTCTCTCTGTCCATGTATGTAAAATTTGTTCTTCTCTCTGTCCATGTATGTAACGTTTGCTCTTCTCTCTGTCCATGTATGTCAGGTTTGTTCTTCTCTCTGTCCATGTATGTAAAGTTTGTTCTACTCTCTGTCTATGTTTATGTAAAGTTTGCTCTTCTCTCTGTCCATGTATGTAAAGTTTGTTCTTCTCTCTGTGTATGTAAAGTTTGCTCTTCTCTCTGTCCATGTATGTAAAGTTTGTTCTCTCTGCCCATGTATGTAAAGTTTGTTCTCTCTGCCCATGTATGTAAAGTTTGTTCTTCTCTCTGTCCATGTATGCAAAATTTGTTCTTCTCTTTGTCCATGTATGTAAAGTTTCTTCTTCTCTCTGTCCATGTATGTAAAGTTTCTTCTTCTCTCTGTCCATGTATGTAAAGTTTGTTCTTCTCTCTGTCCATGTATGTAAAGTTTATTCTTCTCTCTGTCCATGTATGTAAAGTTTGTTCTTCTCTCTGTCCATGTATGTAAAGTTTATTATTCTCTCTGTCCATGTATGTAAAGTTTGTTCTTCTCTCTGTCCATGTATGTAAAGTTTGTTCTTCTCTCTGTCCATGTATGTAAAGTTTATTCTTCTCTCTGTCCATGTATGTAAAGTTTGTTCTTCTCTCTGCCCATGTATGTAAAGTTTGTTAATCTATCTGTCTATTTGTAAAGTTTGTTCTTCTCTCTGTCCATGTAACTTTAGTTCTTATCTCTGTCCATATTTTTAACGTTAGTTCTTCTCTCTGTCCAAGTTTGTAAAGTTAGTTATGCTCTCTGCCCATGTGTGTAAAGTTATTTCTTCTCTCTGTCCATGTATAAAGTTATTTCTTCTCTCTGTCCATGTGTAAAGTTATTTCTTCTCTCTGTCCATGTATAAAGTTAGCCGTTCTGTCTGTCCATATGTAAAGTTAGTTCTTCTCTCTGTCCATTTTTCTGACTGTAATGTTACTCTTCCCTCTGCTTGTGTAGAGTTAGTTCTTCTCTCTGTCTATGTGTAGAGTTAGTTCTTCTCTCTGTGTATGTGTAGAGTTAGTTCAAGCAACAAGAAAGGTCTCAGTCTGAATAGTAAGAAAACAGAAGTAATGGTTATATCGAAGGAACAATCACCACCATCATGTAATGTAGATAGAAGATCGTGGAGGGACATGATCGCCTACGCCAACCGGTATGGCACATGATGATGATGAGAGTTAGTTCTTCTCTCTGTCTATGTGTAGAGTTAGTTCTTCTCTCTTTCTATGTGTAGAGTTAGTTCTTCTCTCTGTCTATGTGTAGAGTTAGTTCTTCTCTCTGTGTATGTGTAGAGTTAGTTCAAGCAACAAGAAAGGTCTCAGTCTGAATAGTAAGAAAACAGAAGTAATGGTTATATCGAAGGAACAATCACCACCATCATGTAATGTAGATAGAAGATCGTGGAGGGACATGATCGCCTACGCCAACCGGTATGGCACATGATGATGATGAGAGTTAGTTCTTCTCTCTGTCTATGTGTAGAGTTAGTTCTTCTCTCTTTCTATGTGTAGAGTTAGTTCTTCTCTCTGTCTATGTGTAGAGTTAACTCTTCTCTCTTTCTATGTGTAGAGTTAGTTCTTCTCTCTGTCTATGTTTAGAGTTAGTTCTCTCTGTCTGTCTGTAGAGTTAGTTCTCTCTGTCTGTGTGTTGAGTTAGCTTTTCTCTCTGTCTATGTGTAGACTTTGCTTTTCTCTCTGTCTATGTGTATGTAGACTTTGCTTTTCTCTCTGTCTATGTGTAGAGTTAGCTTTTCTCTCTGTCTATGTGTAGACTTTACTTTACTCTCTGTCTATGTGTAGAGTTAGCTCTTCTCTCTGCCTCTGTGTAGAGTTAATTCTTCTGTCTGTCTATGTGTAGAGATAGTTCTTCTCTCTGTTCATGTGTGAAAAGTTAGCTCTTCTCTGTATGGGTTGTGAAAAGTTTGAATTTATATTTGTTAAATGAAAATACATGTCTTGGTCTGCCGCTGTGTATGTCAAGTTACCTTATTCTATATGTGAGTCATAAGTTAACATAACCTCCAGAGAATATAATATTCTCGACTTTTGCAACAAGCACTTCCTTGTACTGGAGGTCAAGCCACTCTGGGCTGCCGGTTCGGTTGTTTCACTTGAGCTCTTACAGTTTCCCCTTATAGAACAAGCTTAGATATGACCTTGTTTTCTTATGTCCATTGTTGTTTAACCCTTTCATACCGGACGTTCTTGTTGCTGCGATAACAAAAAATGTGATGTGATTCGATCACCCTAGTGACCCCTAACAGAGATATATCAACTGGTAATAATTACTGATGATTATAAACAATTTATTATTTTTTTTATATGAGGTGTGCCTCAGACTTTCGTTGTCTTATATAAATGTATATAATGTATACATCTAAGCATATATTTGCCTCCGCCCCCGCTGTAGAATATATAAAGAAATAACAGATAAAATGATTTGGCCACGTGACAAGGCAGAAAGATCAAAACACAACACAACGAGCCTACAGCAAACTTTGTGAGAATACCAGACCCAATGGTCGACCACGAAAAAGATGGATGGATGGAACATTGGAAGCACTAGGAAACGTAATAGCAGCAGAGGCGAACAGAAGAGCAAAGGACCGCAAATTATATCTCCCCTGGACGCTGAAAGGCAAATGAGGAAGGAAAGAAGAAGAAGCATTTATACATTTACTAAGCTAAATAACGTTACCAAAGCCACCTGTTGGCGATTTCCAGTGAAATATAGTTTGCTGGACCTACAGTCCGGCCAGGAAACAACGCTTGTTAGCTGAGATAATGTGACTTTTAGGTCCAGGCACGGCAGAATGTGTTTTAGCAATAACGAGAGTGCATGCAACGCCCACCACACGTTACTGTAGCGAGAAATGTTGTGCCATTCACCACGTAACTAAAGTATCTTTGGTAAGCTGCCTGTTGAAACCGGAAACAACATTTGTGTAACCCAAACTTCAGGTAAGAATGTGAGCTCTTAGTTGTCGACACCTGAGTCGGTCATTTCACTCTCGCATCGTCAGCACTTCTGATAACTGAAGACCCTGGAGTTGGTTTAATTTGTTCATCAAGTTATACTAGTTTAAACGTAGTCATGTGATTTCTTTGTCAACTCATCACTCTGGGTTCATTTGTTCATCAAGTTATACTAGTTTAAACGTAGTCATGTGATTTCTTTGTCAAATCATTATATCACTCTGGGTTCATTTGTTCATCAAGTTATACTAGTTTAAATGTAGTCATGTGATTTCTTTGTCAACTCATTATATCACTCTGGGTTCATTTGTTCATCAAGTTATACTAGTTTAAACGTAGTCATGTGATTTCTTTGTCAACTCATCACTCTGGGTTCATTTGTTCATCAAGTTATACTAGTTTAAACGTAGTCATGTGATTTCTTTGTCAACTCATATCACTCTGGGTTCATTTGTTCATCAAGTTATACTCTTTTAAACATAGTCATAGGGGGACTGGTTGGTCTCGAGGCAAGACTCCGGCCTCGAGACAGAGAGGTTGTGGGTTCAAATTCCGGCTGCACCAGTTGGGATTTTTATTTATGATTTCTCTCTGCGGTAACCACTCCTGGTCTCAGCAGCGAGGCCTGGCTTGAAACGTCGATTACTCATCGACGGAAAAAAATATGAGTACCTCCGAAGACAGAGTTATCTGCCTGTGCGGCGAGGGACCCCTGTGCACACGGCTGGCAGGGAAAAATGGATTAACACGCAAAATTCAGTTCCTAGTCTCTAGGGACTTCGTCAGAGGTAAAAGCTCGAACGAAAAAAAATATATCACTCTGGGTTCATTTGTTTTTTTACATTCATTCATTTCTTTTTTCTCTCACTCACTGGATAACTCGGTCACACTCTCTCACATACTAAACACTTACTCTCTTCCTGTCACACGCTCAATTTCACGATCTTTCTCTCACTTTAATTATACCTCTTTCGCGGTGTCACCTACTCTCTCCATCGTTGACTTCCCCTCTTCTCCTTCCATGCTGTCATCTCCCCCCCCCCTCCCCGACACTCTCTCTAATTCATAATTCAACAACAAACCCAGTATTGATGTCTTATCACAGTTAAGACAGCGGTCAGGCCAGCTTCCATGTGTCCAGGTCTACGGTGACAGAATTAAGAACATCTGATCACCGTTTCTGAGCGGATTAAGCGGCTCAATCTGGAAGGCCGAACGAAGCCTGGAGCCACGTGTCTCTGTGAGAATAGTTCATGTGAGAATAGTTCACTGCCCTCGGTGGTCAGCTCGACTTTTGTGGTCCAGATATTGTGAGTAGGGTCGCATCTCTCGCGGCCAGTTTCTTTGGCTTGTTTGTACAGATTGTGTCTAGGAGCTCTTTTTGTTGGAGGAGTAGGTGTCTTTGACGACTCACTGTCGCATGTTGTCTAACTTACTCAATTACTCACTCACTCACCCACCCTCTCACTCACTCACTCACTCACTCACTCACCCACCATCGCACTCACCCACTCACTCACTCACCCTCTCACTCACTCACTCACCCTCCCACACATTCACTCACCCTCCCACACACTTACTCACCCTCCCACACACTCACTCACCCATACACCCACCCTCCCACTCACCCTCACACTCACCCTCCCACTCACTCACCCTCCCACTCACTCATCCTCCCACACACTCACCATCCCACTCACTCACCCTCCCACACACTCACTCGCTCTCCCACTCACTCACCCTCCCACTCACTCACCCTCCCACACACTCACTCACCTACACACTCACTCACCCAGACACCCAAACACCCACCCTCCCACACACTCACTCGCCCTACCACTCACTCACCCTCCCACACACTCACTCACCCATACACTCACTCACCCTCCCACCCACTCACCCTCCCACACACTCACTCACCCATACACCCAAACACCCACCATCCCACACACTCACTCACCCTCCCACACACTCACTCACCCATACACCCAAACCCCACCATCCCACACACTCACTCACCCTCCCACACACTCACTCACCCATACATCCACCCTCACTCACTCACTGACTCACCCTCCACTCACTCACTCCTCACTCACTCACCCTCCCACTCACTCATCCTCCCATTCACTCACCCTCCCACACACTTACTCACCCATACACTCACCCTCCCACTCACTGACTCACCAGCTCACTCACCCTCCCACTCACTCATCCTCCCATTCACTCACCCTCCCACACACTTACTCACCCATACACCCACCCTCCCACTCACTGACTCACCCACTCACTCACCCTCCCACACACTCACTCACCCATCCACCAGCTCACTTACTTGCTCCTCCCTGCTTGTCGTTTATTTCAAGATACATACAATATTTACGTCATTTCCCAAAAATATTGGATTACAGCGCAACATTTTATTTACAGGTTTGCGCTCCCTCTCGATTGCTACACTCTAGATCGCGCTGCTTTTTAGAGGCCCTTCATTGGGACGTTGAATTAGGATATTGATCAGATAATTTTGATTGATCCTTTAACAGTCAGCTATAGGTTGCTGGCCACTTTCAGTCCATGCGCTGTCGTGTCTGCTGGCCCCTTTTTAAAGCAACAGGCTTGACGGCGATGTTTTATGATATTTGCGGAATCAACTCAACATGCACATCATTTTCTAGGCTACTCCGTTTTGCTTCATCATCGTATCTGCTCTCTTGATTGAACCAAACTCGTGATCATTGAGGAATAATTACGAGAATCGAGGCTAATCCGAGTAATGTTGTGTGTTTTAACAGCGATATATTTTGATTTTGCTTCCATTTATTAAAGCTATCTTCATTAGAGCCTAATGATTTACACATAGCGTGTGACATAGAGATACGGGTGGACTTCCGGTCGATATGGCGGATATGCGGCAGAAACCAATGAGGCTCAGTGTGAAAAGTGTTCCTTGTTGCTGTTTCCTCATATTCCAAGTCTAACTTGCTGCCAGAGCTACTGAGATCAGTGCTCTATGCACATCGTGAGCTGTGTTTTTTTTTTCATCCGGACCGTGTTTTGCTGTTCCGATTGCTTACGATGAATGATGATATCCTATGACGAAGGACAGTTCAGCTGCGTTCACTTTCGGTGCTGCTTTGCCTTATGTCCTTTGACGTGTGCTGTAACTGCTATGATGGGGACTGCAGCTGTCTTTCTTTGTTTGAATCATTCAATGAGATGAGTTTTAATTCGGATAATTCCACTGGCACGGGCGGTTGAGCAATTATAGATTTTAATTCGTGTACACAGCGATACCGGGTCTTCCACTAACCAAAACTAAACTATATAGATACGGGATTAAAGAATTCTGAGATGAAGAAACACTTTTGTAACATGCATCGAGTCTGATCAAACGCAGTTGTGTTCAAAGTACTTCCGGAAATAAGTAATGCGAAGAGTGCAAGCTAACACTACAGGCTATCTGGCATCTTTTAAGAGGTTACGCTAACGGAACTGGCAAACTCAACAGGGAAGAAAAGTCACACGCATGCCACATCTACTTGTTTCATAGCCTCAAAAGGATATTTTATTTACAATCCTAAAAATAGCGCTACACTGAGATATGAGCATGTCCTGAGGAAATTACATCCCACTGCATCTCGAGATTGATATTTTAATGGAGTGGTTCACGTTTGTGACACGTCACAAACAATAACTATTTTCTACTTTGGTTAATTGATATCATATTGATATTTTAGTTCAGTAATGTTGATGACAAACAAACAAAAATCAATATTTGATGAAAATGGAACTCACTGGCGTAAACATGATCAATTTTAACCTTAGATATTGTACAAGAAACTAAGCTAAACAATAACATCTCTTATGATCACTTCTAATGTACCATACGCCAGTTGTGTTTCGGAACTAAGATAAAGTAGCAAGGCTACTAAAATATCATCAGCAAACATAGATGTAATGCGCGCACAGAACTTCTATAAATCACAAATATAGTGGTGAACCTATTCCCACAACATAACAGTCGATAGTGAAAATGATGGTGGTTATTCTGATGAATAATGTTTGTTTGTTTGCGTAGGTCATCTTTATTTCTCTAGCCAAGTCTCCAGGGACTGACGTTGGCGTGAATAACGTTTTACCCCATTCCCATATTTTTCACTCTGTGCTCAGGCTAGCCTCACCATGCAGGCAAACATCCTCCAACTTCAGAGGTACTCTAATTATTTAACAAGATAAAAAATCATTGAGAGTTTTGACGTTGTGGAAAGGTCTTTCCTGTCAATTCCTGTGCCTCAGCTTTACAACAACCTCCAGTGTCTCTCAGCTTTACAACAATCTCCAGTGTCTCAGCTTTACAACAACCTCCAGTGCCTCAGCTCTACAACAACCTCCAGTGTCTCAGCTCTACAACAATCTCCAGTGTCTCAGCTCTACAACAACCTCCAGTGCCTCAGCTCTACAACAACCTCCAGTGTCTCAGCTCTACAACAATCTCCAGTGTCTCTCAGCTTTACAACAATCTCCAGTGTCTCAGCTTTACAACAACCTCCAGTGTCTCAGCTCTACAACAACCTCCAGTGTCTCTCAGCTTTACAACAATCTCCAGTGTCTCAGCTTTACAACAATCTCCAGTGTCTCAGCTCTACAACAACCTCCAGTGTCTCAGCTTTACAACAATCTCCAGTGTCTCAGCTTTACAACAATCTCCAGTGTCTCAGCTTTACAACAATCTCCAGTGTCTCAGCTTTACAACAATCTCCAGTGTCTCAGCTCTACAACAACCTCCAGTGTCTCAGCTCTACAACAACCTCCAGTGTCTCTCAGCTTTACAACAATCTCCAGTGTCTCAGCTTTACAACAACCTCCAGTGCCTCAGCTCTACAACAACCTCCAGTGTCACAGCTCTACAACAACCTCCAGTGTCTCAGCTCTACAACAACGTCCAGTGTCTCAGCTCTACAACAACCTCCAGTGTCTCAGCTCTACAACAACCTCCAGTGCCTCAGCTCTACAACAATCTCCAGTGTCTCAGCTCTACAACAACCTCCAGTGCCTCAGCTCTACAATAACCTCCAGTGTCTCAGCTCTACAACAACCTCCAGTGTCTCAGCTCTACAACAACGTCCAGTGTCTCAGCTCTACAACAACCTCCAGTGTCTCAGCTCTACAACAACGTCCAGTATCTCAGCTCTACAATAACCTCCAGTGCCTCAGCTCTACAACAACCTCCAGTGTCTCAGCTCTACAACAACCTCCAGTGTCTCAGCTTTACAACAACCTCCAGTGCCTCAGCTTTACAACAACGTCCAGTGTCTCAGCTCTACAACAACCTCCAGTGTCTCAGCTCTACAACAACCTCCAGTGTCTCAGCTCTACAACAACCTCCAGTGTCTCAGCTCTACAATAACCTCCAGTGTCTCAGCTCTACAACAACCTCCAGTGTCTCAGCTCTACAACAACCTCCAGTGTCTCAGCTCTACAATAACCTCCAGTGCCTCAGCTTTACAACAACCTCCAGTGCCTCAGCTTTACAACAACCTCCAGTGTCTCAGCTCTACAACAACCTCCAGTGTCTCAGCTCTACAACAACCTCCAGTGTCTCAGCTCTACAACAACCTCCAGTGTCTCAGCTCTACAATAACCTCCAGTGTCTCAGCTCTACAACAACCTCCAGTGTCTCAGCTCTACAATAACCTCCAGTGTCTCAGCTCTACAACAACCTCCAGTGTCTCAGCTCTACAATAACCTCCAGTGTCTCGGCTCTACAACAACCTCCAGTGTCTCAGCTCTACAACAACGTCCAGTGTCTCAGCTCTACAACAACGTCCAGTGTCTCAGCTCTACAATAACCTCCAGTGTCTCGGCTCTACAACAACCTCCAGTGTCTCAGCTCTACAACAACGTCCAGTGTCTCAGCTCTACAACAACCTCCAGTGTCTCAGCTCTACAACAATCTCCAGTGTCTCAGCTCTACAACAACGTCCAGTGTCTCAGCTCTACAACAACGTCCAGTGTCTCAGCTCTACAACAACGTCCAGTGTCTCAGCTCTACAACAACGTCCAGTGTCTCAGCTCTACAACAACGTCCAGTGTCTCAGCTTTACAACAATCTCCAGTGTCTCAGCTCTACAATAACCTCCAGTGTCTCAGCATTACAACAATCTCCAGTGTCTCAGCTCTACAACAACGTCCAGTGTCTCAGCTTTACAACAATCTCCAGTGTCTCAGCTCTACAATAACCTCCAGTGTCTCAGCATTACAACAATCTCCAGTGTCTCAGCTCTACAACAACGTCCAGTGTCTCAGCTCTACAACAACGTCCAGTGTCTCAGCTCTACAACAACGTCCAGTGTCTCAGCTCTACAACAACGTCCAGTGTCTCAGCTCTACAACAACGTCCAGTGTCTCAGCTCTACAACAACGTCCAGTGTCTCAGCTCTACAACAACATCCAGTGCCTCAGCTCTACAATAACCTCCAGTGTCTCAGCTTTACAACAATCTCCAGTGTCTCAGCTCTACAATAACCTCCAGTGTCTCAGCTTTACAACAATCTCCAGTGTCTCAGCTCTACAACAACGTCCAGTGTCTCAGCTCTACAACAACGTCCAGTGTCTTAGCTCTACAACAACCTCCAGTGTCTCATCTCTACAACACCCCTCACCACCGTCACTTTCTCAGCTGTACCACCCTGCCATTTCTTCCCCGTGTCTAGAATCAAGACTTCCAAACGTGTGCCCTATTAACCTTTATACTAACACAAAAGAAAGTTGAATTAAAAACGGTCGATATATGAATGTTGATCTCGAGCCTGTAACAAGTATGCGAGGTCACGAAGAAAGCCCTGATCCTTTAAGCGCTGGCTAGCGATACTACGATGGCTCGGTGCTTCTTCCCAGCGCTGTTTAATTATAGAGCCTGGGCGGTCTAACTTGTTCAGGGTCTTCTACATTGATTTTTTGTCGGCAGTTACTTTAGATGAAGAGATCACGGGCAAGGTTTGAGACTTGCTTTCCTAGGTTGATATCCCCGTTCGCCACCTCCTGCGAAAGTAGACCAGGCCAGTGTGCTTGTTGTGTTACTCTACTTTAAGAGTGGAGACAAATTAGGGATTAAGGGGATTGGAAGATTTCATTTGTGTAGTTAGGGAACTGAGGGGACGGGGATATATTGGTGGTAAGGTCTTACTCAATCCCACTTGAACTGACCAATTAGACAGTGAGGTGTAAACTATAAATGTATTTGTCACATTGCTGACGCTGTCAAACACGACTATAGCACATCATAGGAAACTCTTTATACATAAGAGGAGACAATGTGATCGTCAGAAGGGGCCTCCGTCGAGCAAGTATTTCCTGTAGAGAAGGTTTCTAGTGGCAAGGCGCTTTGCTTGAGGAGTACGGGTTCTATCCTGCCTTGGACTGTCTGTTTTTTTTAAAATAAATTTTTTGTGAATTTTTATCCCGAGTGAACAAAGCTCATCACCTGAAACAGATGAGGTGGGCCCGCCTGGGTCATGACTTCCAGGCATCCATCCTGATTGCTTACACTATATCTGGTCTATAATAACTACATTTATTCTGCTAACGTTTCTGATCGAACCCTACTGTCCATCGTACTCGGTCGTACACGGCTGTCTTAGCTTTAATCTACCACTTCCTGGTAGCCATGGTCAGGGTTTGATTACCAGAAATGACGGGTGTTTATTTTGGACTGTCAAGTCTCCGCGGTTCATCCAGCCTCTAAAAATTGGTACCAGGGATTTTTCTGGGAAGTAAAGCGGTTTAGTGTGTCACTAACCACATTTTAAAAAATGTACAGTGGTCAGTCATGGAAAAATGTGGTCACTATCGCTGTATTCCCCATACGGTTAGCAAGGTAGGGGAGGGAACCATAACTGTCTTTACTGGCATATTTATCTTATTTTTGTGGTCGTTTGGGAAAGGGGTGATCATATGGTGAAGGTGGACTGTCCAGTGGCAGCCAAAGAAATGTATTTGGGTCAGGGTTTTTATTTTTGTACTTGTGATATATAATAAATAGAACAATTCACGGCAGTATCGTGCTGCCAGGCCTGGAAGCTAGACTGAAGAACGGTAGGAAAAATATATCGACTATTGAAACGGAATATGTTAGACGAATGACAGGAAACAGTCTGTGAGATAAGATCAGAAGTGAAGAACTGAAGAAAGAACTAGGAGTAATTTACGCCATTGATTACATAAAGAATAAATAGGTACGCCACGTGATAAACAACAAGACAAAAACACAACACTGAGTTTTTAATAAACTTCTGCTAGAACACCAGAGTAGTGTATTATGGACTTTAGTGTGCATGAACGTGCTACCAGCGGAACCATACCAGTTTCCGTTACTGGTGGGGTGAAATTTTTTTGGAGCCGGGAAATTTTTTTGTCATCGGGGTAGTAAAAAGTAAAGTACCCCCATCACGCCAAGTGGCGGCGTATAGGGAAAATGGTGTTAGTGACCATAAATTTTACAGACCTTCGGCACATGATTTTTGGGGTAATGTGGTTGGTATTACGCCCGTGCCGCTTTACTTTCCTAGAAAAAAATCCGGTACCCATTTAAGGCTGGGTGAACCCGGAAGCCGTCGGCTGGGATCGAATCCTACTCGTTGTCCTTTGTAATCCAGTTCACTGAGCTATCGCGGCTCGTGACCGGCGTTACATAGCTTTTATCTATGGTATTTTGTCTAGTACATTCTCTCAAAAAATTTTATCCAAAACAATATTCTTATAGAATTTTTTATGCATAACAAGTATTCCTGCATAAAATTTCTTTCCAGGTAATGGAATCATCGACTACATGGAATTTACTAATGACCAACATAAGCGCTTGACCGACCGACACCTACCTAGAGAAACGTGTATGCTAATCAATTTAACCTGTGAACGGAAGAATAACATTAGTGGGGACTTACTAGGAGTTTATTTGTTGTTAAAGAGATGCGCTCACCTGGGAATTGGCGAGGTGGTTGTTGACGCGTAGATGTTTATGTGTGTAAGAGGGTGGTGTCAGGTGTCCCTCGAAACACATATTGGTGTTGAGAGGTGAGCTGTGAAATCGCCGTCGACTAATGCGCGGGGAGTAATATACCTTTCCTTGACCAATTAGTGACACTGACCACAGGCGCGCTAATGAATTTAACAGCTGGACGGTAGAATAACAACGGCTTGAGAAATACTAGCGTGCTGTTCTATTCAAAGAGACGTGAAGTCGGTAACTTTCATGAGTGTTAATACTTTCTTTTAGTTGCGTTTTGTCTAGGATATAGCCTTCATGTTTGGTAATACTTTCTTTTAGTAGAGTTATGGCAGGGGCGTAACCTACTTGATTTTTTTAGTTTTTTTTCATTTAATTTTTTTTTTTTTTGCCTTTGGGACTAACTTTTTTTTAAATATGCATCTAAGATTTTTGACTTTGGGTCTAACTATAGTGACCTCTCGGGCTGACATAGAAAATCCTAGTGTTGTGTGAAATGGGAAATCATGAGGACCGCGTTGTTGTTTATTTGTGTAAGAGGTGACCCCAAAGACTTCATTTTTTATGTAATTTTAAATGGTCTTGTTGTGAGTGGTATTTGGGCAGCGTCACAGTCTGTCAAACACATAAACCGGTATAGTCCGCGTTAGAGAAGTGATAGCTGAAACAAAATATAATAAGCGTGGACGCTATTCAGATAAATATGGACGATACTAGATAACGCGAGAGTACGTGTCACTAAAATCCCAAATTAGCGATATGAATTCTAAGTGTCGACAACCAAAACTCCGTGTTTAGCCAAACAACATCGAGGGCCGACTCCGTGTCGAAGAATGGCTATCAGTGAGTAAAACGATCGCATCCTGGCCAAAACGAATCTAAGGGAAATAAATATTTTGAGTCGATGAGGAATCCAATCCTTGCAGATGAATATACCACCCCGAACTCAGGGCAGGTCAGAGAGCGTGGAGGGAGGGTTAGAAAATGAGGAACGAATGTCGAATATCTCGGAGGGAGGGTCAGAGGCAGAAGTCTAGGAGGGAAGCTCAGAAAACTAGGAGGGAAGCTCAGAAAACTAGGAAACAGTGTTAGAAAAGTAGAAATACATAAAAGGCTTGGAGTATCCTTTAACATAAACCAATCTGGATCCCACATCTGTTGTTATGAGTTAATTTCGTAAAATAAATCTATGCTGAGTAGAAAGATAAATGGTGACGTAACTATATCCAGCCTCTAAGGTCAACCAGTGCCCCTTGTTCAACCAGTGCCCCTTGTTCAACCGCCCCTGCTCGCAATGATGCAAGCATCACATAGCTTTGGTGACCACCACCCCCCCCCCCACTCAGTGGTCATGCTTAAAAGATATAGATGGGTTTGGTTTGACCTTTTACCAAACATTTATAAAAAGTAATTTAAAAATATTTATAATTTACGAGTTTTGTGTCCTAGAAATATTATTGTTCTGAGTAACGTCCGCTTACACTTTATTTGGGCGCTCTCGAATCTGCCATTAGAGGACCACTGGGTTTAGGTTTAAGGTTTGCAATAGCCTACAAGTAACCTTAACATTTGTTGAAAAAAATATGTAATTAAATACAGGAAAACTAGAAACGGTGCCAGAAATTCAAGCCATGTCCAGTCAACAATGGGAGAGCACTCGTTTAACAGAAACAAAAAGGAGAAAATTTATAAAGTAGAAAACCATTTTTTAAATTTAAAATACGCTCTTTTGTCATCATTGCGTGTCGTCTCCGCAACTAAAGTTGGATTGTCTTTTTTGTCCATCTTTTGATGTTACTCGTTTATGTTAGACGAAATTAATATTATTTTATTATATTTTTTTGTTTTAAAAACATATCTGAGTGTGTGTTGTATGTTTCTTCCTGTTGAGGGCCTATTGAGTCAAAAGGTTGTTTAAATGTCGTCCACATATTACGTAACATTTTAACCATGCCGTTTGTTTTACTGTTTTTTTTTCTATATATTTTTTTCATTTCTCCTTATAATTAGCTTTACATCATCTTCGCATTTGTATGCATTTATATGCATTTGTTTTGCTTTGATCATACTCGTCGATATTAGTCTTGGTCTACCTCTGCCTCGTCTACCTTGTATTTTCCCTTCCAAGATTACTTTTAGTAGGCTGCGGTGCTTTTAACATGCTTCAAAAATATAATTTGTCTTGTTTGAATTATGGTTAGTAGTTCTCTTTTCCTTTGTAGCTGTTTTAAGACTTCATTTGTTTTCTTTTCTTTACATCTAATTCTTCCTATTCTTTTATAAATCCACATTTCAAAGGCTTCAATTTTCTGTTCTATTTTCTTGTTTAATGTTCATGGTTCTGTATCATGCAGGAATTTTGAGAAGATGTAACATTTTGCTATTCTTAGTTTTAGCCCTGCTGGTATTTAATAGTGAAAGAAAGCACAAATAAATGACTCAGCCTTAATATACAAAACGACAGATCTAATGGTAACAACAAAGAAAAATACATCACTCCAGTGCAAAATAAAAACAAGTGGAACAATATTAAAACAGGTAAATGAATTTAAATATTTGGGAACTTAACCTCAGACGGAAGATGTACAAAAGAGGTGAAATGCAGAATGGCTCAGGCAGAAGCAGATTTCCAAAAAATGAGGAAGATACTATGCAGTCCATTTTTTCCAATATAAACAAGAAAAAGAATTCTTAAATGTTATGTATATAATCGATGATTCTATCTCGTATTTCCTCACTAATGTTATTCTACCGTTCAGCTGTTAAATTCATTAGCGCGCCCGCGTTCATGGCTTGGCATGTGTCATGGGTCAAGCGCTTATGTTGGTCATTAGTAAATTCTGTGTAGTCGATGATTCTATTAACTGCAAAGACATTGTAGGCAGAAATACTTCCTATGCATTAAAGTTGTCTTGAATAAAGAATCACTATAAGAGAATTAATAAATTATATAAGAATATTGTCTTGAATAAAGAATCTCTATAAGAGAATTAATAAGTTATATAGGAATATTGTCTTGAATAAAGAATCTCTATAAGAGAATTAATAAATTATATAAGAATATTGTCTTGAATAAAGAATCTCTATAGGAGAATTAATAAATTATATAAGAATATTGTCTTGAATAAAGAATCTCTATAAGAGAATTAATAAGTTATATAGGAATATTGTCTTGAATAAAGAATCTCTATAAGAGAATTAATAAATTATATAAGAATATTGTCTTGAATAAAGAATCACTATAAGAGAATTAATAATTATATAAGAATAATGTCTTGAATAAAGAATCTCTATAAGAGAATTAATAAATTATATAAGAATATTGTTTTGAATAAAATGTTTAGAAAGAATGTACTAGACAAAGTACCATAGATGAAAGCTATGTCACCCCGATAACGAAACAATTTCCCGGCCCCCTACCAAAATTTCCCGGCCCCCCAAAAAATTGAACCCTACCGGTCGCGGAACCGCGGCGGAATCAATTTTGCTTTCGTCGGTCACGCATTCGCGCAACCTTAAGTCCATAATACACTACTCACCAGACCCAATTGCCAACCACGAAAAATATGGATTGATGAAAAATTAGAAACACTAAGAAGCAGCAGCAGAGGCCAACAGAAGAGCAAAAGATCACTGATTATATCTCCCTTCGACGCTGAAAGGCAGACACAAAAGGAAATAATAAAAGAATAGATAAACAAATAAATGAACATTTTGACCCAGCTGTGATTCGAACCTAGGCCACCAGGTTTGGAGATCGACAAAGGCTTTTATCCTTTCGGCAACACGATCTTTTAATGAAAGGGGAAAAAATAGTACGATGGAAACTTGAAAGGCAAATCGACAAAACAAAAGGGGAATAAAGAATCATAAAACAACGTCAACATGTTATCCCCCCTTCAAACACAAATCTTCAACAAAACCCTTTCAGTGCTTCCTGTTCTAAGATAATCTTGCACTGCTCTCACTTGTCTGCCCATCTTTATCTGCCTCTCTATTCTTTGATGCTTTTTTCCTTTGTTTTCCTCTGTTTAAAAAAAATATATCTGTGTTGTTCTGAGCAAAACTAATCTGGTAATTTTTTCCTCTTCTTCTTCTTCTTATTATTATAATTATTTTTATTCCTCTTCTTCTTCTTATTTTTATTATTCATCATCTTCTTCTTCTTATTATTATTTTCATTATTATTCTTCATCTTCTTCTTTCTTTTATACTCCTCCTCCTCCTTCTTCTTTTTCTCCTCCTCCTTTTTCTTCTTCTTCTCCTCCTTCTCTTCATCCTTTTTCTCCTTCTTCTTCTGCCTCTTCTCATCCTCCTCATCCTTCTTCTTCTGCCTCTTCTCATCCTCCTCATCCTTCTTCTTCTGCCTCTTCTCATCCTCCTCCTTCTGCCTCTTCTCCTCCTCCTTTTTCTTCTTCTTCTCCTCCTTCTCTTCATCCTTCTTCTTCTCCTCCTTCTCTTCATCCTTCTTCTTCTCCTTCTTCTCCTTTTCTTCTGCCTCTTCTCATCCTCCTCATCCTTCTTCTTCTGCCTCTCCTCATCCTCCTCATCCTTCTTCTTCTGCCTCTCCTCATCCTCCTCATCCTTCTTCTTCTGCCTCTTCTCATCCTCCTCATCCTTCTTCTTCTGCCTCTTCTCCTCCTCCTCCTTCTGCCTCTTCTCCTCCTCCTCCTTCTGCCTCTCCTCCTCCTCCTCCTCCGCCTAAAAACAACCCCCACACAAGTGGAACATTAATAGCAGCTCCAATTAGTGAGAAAAATAACCCCTACGGAAGTGTGTGGCTAGCATAATAGGAAAACAAGACGAGAGATGAGGTCATAATAATGTGTCATACCTGTTGATGTAGGCGATCATTTCTCCCACCACACTGGACCATCTGCCCATCGTATCTGTTCCTTTGTTGACTGTTTTCCTTGACACAAGTTACCAAGTATCTTATCCTCCCGTAATCGTCCGCGATCTCTTTTTCCCTGTACTTTGCCAGTTGTAACTAAGTATTTGTCCCCTTTCCATGGTGTGCCAGAATAGTGTCGAATGTTTCTGTATTATATTAGACACGATAGTGTCTGATGTTGTTCAGTATTGTTTATATGAGCTCTCTGTGTTGCCTCTATAAGAATTTCCTTCTTATCTTTTTGGCTGTCCAGAGAACTTTCAACAGGAGCTCTTAAGTGAAGAATTCAGAAGGAAAAAAATGAAAGCTACGAATGATATCTACTATTGAATACACAGAAAAACAAAAGGTGAACTGTTTTGGCTACGTTGTGAGACAGAAAGATCTAAGAGTGACGCAATGTGTCAACAGAAACCACGAGAAAACCAGATCAAAGGTCCAACCACAAGAAACATGAATTGGTGGAATATTATTTTCACCAGGGAAGCAGCGGGAGTGTCCATCCGGAGACCACAGACATGACGCTGATGAGCATCTCAGAAAGGAAAGAAGGATAACGTAATGCATCCCTGCAGAGATCGCTCTATCAAATGAACGTATAAAAAGCAAGGTTACATTTGACTTGTATGTTTCATATCTGACAAAATGAGGCCGCTGAAATGAATGCATTTAGCTGTCATCTCTGTACGCTACCGAGTGTGGCCTGACGATAGAAGTCGGAAGTGTCACGTGCTATGCCGTATATCGAATAAGACAAGAGGTTTGTTATTTCATGCACGCTATCTTTTGTCTTATCATCCCTGTTGACAACTCCGACCACACACACAAACGTCATTATCTGTCACATGTCACGATTATGTTCACTACATCGTGTCTTCTTCTGTTGTTGTTTTTTTAACATCTTTCCTCCTGTCAGTCGTTATTGTTGCTGTTTTTATTATTATTGTTGTTGTACAGACAGGTGTATCCTTAGTGGCACTACAGACAGTTGTATCCTTAGTGACACTGCAGACAGTTGTATCCTTAGTGGCACTACAGACTGTTGTATCCTTAGTGGCACTACAGACAGTTGTATCCTTAGTGGCACTACAGACAGTTGTATCCTTAGTGGCACTATCAGTTGTATCCTTAGTGGAACTACAGACAGTTGTATCCTTAGTGGCACTACAGACTGTTGTATCCTTAGTGGCACTACAGACTGTTGTATCCTTAGTGGCACTACAGACAGTTGTATCCTTAGTGGCACTATAGACAGTTGTATCCTTAGTGGCACTATAGACAGTTGTATCCTTAGTGGCACTATAGACAGTTGTATCCTTAGTGGCACTACAGACAGTTGTATCCTTAGTGGCACTATAGACAGTTGTATCCTTAGTGGCACTACAGACAGTTGTATCCTTAGTGGCACTATAGACAGTTGTATCCTTAGTGGCACTACAGACAGTTGTATCCTTAGTGGCACTATAGACAGTTGTATCCTTAGTGGAACTACAGACAGTTGTATCCTTAGTGGCACTACAGACTGTTGTATCCTTAGTGGCACTACAGACTGTTGTATCCTTAGTGGCACTACAGACAGTTGTATCCTTAGTGGCACTATAGACAGTTGTATCCTTAGTGGCACTATAGACAGTTGTATCCTTAGTGGCACTACAGACAGTTGTATCCTTAGTGGCACTACAGACAGTTGTATCCTTAGTGGCACTATAGACAGTTGTATCCTTAGTGGCACTACAGACAGTTGTATCCTTAGTGGCACTACAGACAGTTGTATCCTTAGTGGCACTATAGACAGTTGTATCCTTAGTGGCACTACAGACAGTTGTATCCTTAGTGACACTGCAGACAGTTGTATCCTTAGTGGAACTACAGACAGTTGTATCCTTAGTGGCACTACAGACAGTTGTATCCTTAGTGGCACTACAGACAGTTGTATCCTTAGTGGCACTACAGACAGTTGTATCCTTAGTGGCACTACAGACAGTTGTATCCTTAGTGACGCTACATACAGTTGTATCCTTAGTGGCACTATAGACAGTTGTATCCCTAGTGGCACTAAAGACTGTTGTATCCCTAGTGGCACTAAGACAGGTGTACCCCCAGTGGCACTATAGACTGTTATATCCCCAGTGGCACTATAGACTGTTGTATCCCTAGTGGCACTATAGACTGTTATATCCCTAGTGGCACTATAAACTGTTATATCCCTAGGGGCACTATAGACTGTTATATCCCCAGTGGCACTATAGACTGTTATATCCCCAGTGGCACTATAGACAGTTGTGTCCCTAGTGGCACTGCAGACAATTGTATCCCTAGTGGCACTATAGACAGTTGCATCCCTAGTGGCACTATAAACTGTTGTATTCCTAGTGGCACTATAAACTGTTATATCCCCAGTGGCACTATAAACTGTTGTATTCCTAGTGGCACTATAAACTGTTATATCCCCAGTGGCACTATAGACTGTTATATTCCCAGTGGCACTATAGACAGTTGTGTCCCTAGTGGCACTACAGACAATTGTATCCCTAGTGGCACTATAAACTGTTGTATTCCTAGTGGCACTATAGACTGTTATATCCCTAGTGGCACTATAAACTGTTGTATTCCTAGTGGCACTATAGACAGTTGCATCCCTAGTGGCACTATAGACTGTTGTATCCCTAGTGGCACTATAAACTGTTGTATCCCTAGTGGCACTACATTTTTCTTCTCTTGAGGACCCTGGAAACGAACTGACCAGTCGGGCCAAGTGGACATAGACCCAAGAGGGAATGTAAACCCGGTAATCAACAAATGCTGTGATAGTCAGTATTGGAACGGAGGTATATATATATATCACAGCCTTTTGTAAACCGAAACAGCGCAACAACGACCATATAACATCCTTTTTAAAATGGTGAACGATGAATACATGTATTACTTGACAAGCATTGAACAAGACAAGCAAGAAGAAAGGCGCTTGTAAATAACGTCGGCATTTGCTTGCTCTCGTATTTGAGTAATTATTCTCGATTTGAAGTTAGATATTAATGTTATTATCTTATCTTTGTCGTATTTGAGTAATTATTCTCGATTTGAAGTTAGATATTAATGTTATTATCTTATCTTTATCGTATTTGAGCAATTATTCTCGATTTGAAGTTAGATATTAATGTTATTATCTTATCTTTGTCGTATTTGAGTAATTATTCTCGAGGTGACGTTAAACATTAAGTTTATTATTTTATCCTTATTGTTTATTTACAGGTAGCATGATGATGATGTCATAGTCTACAAATGGCAACTTGTAGAACTCTAATTCCGTTGCTGCACTCACTACAGCTTCTTCTCATCGTAGCTGTCGCTGATCCCGCCGTAGACAACGCCACTGTCTCAGTCACTCCACCTTTCTCTGGTACACCGGAGTTTGTCAAAACTGCAGGTAGTAGCAGCAGTGTCGTGGTCAAGCCAGGTGACATCTACCAAATTGAGGAGTTCGTCAGCCCCTACACGAACAGCTCGTTCAAACACCTGGCGGTCAGCGAGGCGACTCATATGGTGTTTATAGGTGCCGTGGATTACCTTTACAGGTGAGTACCTGACGTCACAAATAATCGTAGAGCTGTCCCTGATCAGACATGTTCGTTAAGGGGAGGGTTGGGCTTGGGACTGGCTATCTTGTCATGTAAAAAAAATACACCTCAGAAATCTGCACAAAGAGATGAAGTCAATTAAATGAATACATGTATTACTTGACAAGCTCTTGTTGGTATCCGCCAGGGGAGGAAACAAAGAAGAAGACAAAAATATACTTGGAAAAGACAGGTGGAGGCAGAGATGAATAAGATGGGAAAGATATGGAATGATGTGAAAATAATGGCAAGAAGTAGGGCGGCTTGGAAAATGTTTGTTGGAGACCTGTGCTCCACAGGTGAACTGAAAGGAAGGAGAAATGACGTCATGTCTTCGGATTCTGGCCTGCTCTTTGTTCATGGTGCGTTGCTGGTAAGCTCAGCTGTTTGTTCTCATCTCATGGTAGCATTTAAGTTATAATATTGTAAATTATACAGCATTTATGAAGGACTCAATCCTGAGCCTAATACATTCCACTTAATCTTAAAACTGATATTCTGCGGAAGTGGTTTCAATTTGTGGCACCACACGCAAAAAAGTAACATTTCTTGATAAAGTAACTTTTAATGCAGGAACGATATTTTAATATTACATGTCTGTAACAAACAAACCAAAGATTGGCCAGTCTGAGAGTTTCGGTCGTGCAATATTTAATTTGTAACCACAAACATTTTTCACTTTGAAGATACATTTTCTTCTAATCACTTTGAATGTATAATAGAATGGGTGGTTTATCTCCCTGGAAAGACACACATGATGATCAAATCAACTGAAGCATCAATGAGAAACAGTTGTGCAGGAGCCATGTTTGTTTGTTTTTTGGAGCATCATCACTGCACACCGGACGGACCCATAGGTGCTCCGATATCCTTCTCAATAATCTCGAGAAAATCCGAGGCGAATCTGACCAGCGTGCACGAACTCCGTAGCACGGTGAGAGTCCACTGTGTGGGTAGGTTTCTTGGTGACAACTCTGCCCGGGAGGTATGTGTAGCTTGTGAGTTGAAGATAAATGCCCTCAATGACATCCCCTAACATGTGGACATGAACAGCGAATATATTAGAGTTGTATCGTTGGAGCGGAAACTATTACAACTGCCATAACAGAGACTTTAAAGGCTACCACCTACAGACAGGGGCCTTTGGTGGCTGGGTGGTTGGTGCGCTAGCTTTCTCATCACAAGTGTCCTAGTTCTCTTTCCAGAACTGGTGAATTTTTTTTTTTGCACCGAAAAGGTTTCGTGGTTCACCCAGTCTCTTGTTGTTATGGAACCACCACCAGTCTGTGAGCTGACGCTCTTCAGCCAAAACCCAGCCTCCAAAAATAGGTACCATTCTCTCTTTTCTGTTCTACCTGAGTAACTCCTTTCCTTGTTGTCTGTCCTCCTTTGAAAGATCTTTCCCTGATGTCTGCCTTACCTGAGTAACTCCTTTCCTTGTTGTCTGTCCTCCTTTGAAAGATCTTTCCCTGATGTCTGCCTTACCTGAGTAACTCCTTTCCTTGTTGTCTGTTCTCCTTTGGCAGACCTTTCCCTAATGTCTGCCTTACCTGAGTAGCCCTTTCTTTGCAATTTGTTTACAGCTACGTATGGGCTTGTTCGAGATCACAGTTGAGTAGTGCCAAGTGAGGAGTGGCCGAGTGTGTTGATGGTGTTGCCGCTGCTGACTATAGGGACAAGAACACCGCTGACCGCCTCCACGTATGCTTTTCTAATAAGCAACTCATCATCAGGTCACGTGTCCTTTGCAGAACGTTGCATTCACCACAGCCCGTCTGAAATTACCTATGTCTCTAGCCAGACCTCCCACAGAACGTTACATTCACCACAGCCTGTCTGAAATAATCTCTGTCTCTAGCCAGACCTCCCACAGAACGTTACATTCACCACAGCCTGTCTGAAATAACCTATGTCTCTAGCCAGACCTCCCACAGAACGTTACATTCACCACAGCTCGTCTGAAATAATCTCTGTCTCTAGCCAGACCTCCCACAGAACGTTACATGCACCACAGCCAGTCTGAAATAACCTATGTCTCTAGCCAGACCTCCCACACAGACCTCCCACAGAACGTTACATGCACCACAGCTCGTCTGAAATAATCTCTGTCTCTAGCCAGACCTCCCACAGAACGTTACATGCACCACAGCCCGTCTGAAATAATCTCTGTCTCTAGCCAGACCTCCCACACAGACCTCCCACACAACGTTACATGCACCACAGCCCGTCTGAAATAATCTCTGTCTCTAGCCAGACCTCCCACACAGACCTCCCACACAACGTTACATGCACCACAGCCCGTCTGAAATAATCTCTGTCTCTAGCCAGACCTCCCACACAGACCTCCCACACAACGTTACATGCACCACAGCCCGTCTGAAATAATCTCTGTCTCTAGCCAGACCTCCCACACAACGTTACATTCACCACAGCCCGTCTGAAATAATCTCTATCTCTAGCCAGACCTCCCACACAACGTTACATTCACCACAGCCCGTCTGAAATAATCTCTGTCTCTAGCCAGACCTCCCACACAACGTTACATGCACCACAGCTCGTCTGAAATAATCTCTGTCTCTAGCCAGACCTCCCACACAACGTTACATGCACCACAGCCCGTCTGAAATAATCTCTGTCTCTAGCCAGACCTCCCACACAACGTTACATGCACCACAGCCCGTCTGAAATAATCTCTGTCTCTAGCCAGACCTCCCACAGAACGTTACATGCACCACAGCCAGTCTGAAATAATCTCTGTCTCTAGCCAGACCTCCCACAGAACGTTACATGCACCACAGCCAGTCTGAAATAATCTCTGTCTCTAGCCAGACCTCCCACACAACGTTACATGCACCACAGCCAGTCTGAAATAATCTCTGTCTCTAGCCAGACCTCCCACAGAACGTTACATGCACCACAGCCAGTCTGAAATAATCTCTGTCTCTAGCCAGACCTCCCACAGAACGTTACATGCACCACAGCCAGTCTGAAATAATCTCTGTCTCTAGCCAGACCTCCCACAGAACGTTACATGCACCACAGCCAGTCTGAAATAATCTCTGTCTCTAGCCAGACCTCCCACACAACGTTACATGCACCACAGCCAGTCTGAAATAATCTCTGTCTCTAGCCAGACCTCCCACACAACGTTACATGCACCACAGCCAGTCTGAAATAATCTCTGTCTCTAGCCAGACCTCCCACACAGACCTCCCACAGAACGTTACATGCACCACAGCCAGTCTGAAATAATCTCTGTCTCTAGCCAGACCTCCCACACAACGTTACATGCACCACAGCCAGTCTGAAATAATCTCTGTCTCTAGCCAAATCTTTCACTTCTTCTGTTGTCTTGTTCAAAGTCTCCTTGATGTCTTGAAATCACCTTCTTCTCGGTCTGCCCCTGAAGCGTCGTCCAGAAACAATGCCTTCCACTATTGTTCCTCCCAGCCCGCTGTGTCTTTTGGCAAGGCCATAGTATTTTAATTTTCTTTATAGAATGGTGTTTATAAGCCAGTTCTTTTTAATGTTTGACAGTTTTCACATATCTTCATTACTCTTTTTCTTTGTTCAGTGTTTTAAGGATTTTTCTGTAGCATTTTGTTCCGAATGAATTGATTTTATTCCTTGTTTCTGAGAGTGTCCCTGAAAATGGTTGTGAAACCATATGTTGATATCGAGAAAATATTTGTCAATTTAATGTTACTGACTTGCTGGTAACTACTAACATTTATAGTTACCTACCTACCTACTAATTTCATAGTTACTTGTCGTGTTCATACGTACCAAGTTGCCAGATTTCTTTATATTCTATATCTGACGTTTCATGTCCGGCCTGCCAACCATCTGTGTGACGTTTCTCTGTCGCTGAATGGGTGCGGGAAAGGGGAGTAAATAAAGAAGGAGGGGAGGAAAGAAGAGCGGTAGGGAGGTAGGAAGGGAAAAATGGAAGGAAAGAAGAATGTGAGGGAAATAAGGAAGGAGGGGAGGAAAGAAGAGCGGTAGAGAGGTAGGAAGGGAAAAATGGAAGGAAAGAAGAATGTGAGGGAAATAAGGAAGGAGGGGAGGAAAGAAGAGCGGTAGGGAGGTAGGAAGGGAAAAATGGAAGGAAAGAAGAATGTGAGGGAAATAAGGAAGGAGGGGAGGAAAGAAGAACGGTACTGAGGGAAAAATGGAAGGAAAGAAGAATGTGAGGGAAATAAGGAAGGAGGGGAGGAAAGAAGAGCGGTAGGGAGGTAGGAAGGGAAAAATGGAAGGAAAGAAGAATGTGAGGGAAATAAGGAAGGAGGGGAGGAAAGAAGAACGGTACTGAGGGAAAAATGGAAGGAAAGAAGAATGTGAGGGAAATAAGGAAGGAGGGAGGAAAGAAGAGCGGTACTGAGGGAAAATGGAAGGAAAGAAGAATGTGAGGGAAATAAGGAAGGAGGGGAGGAAAGAAGAGCTGTACTGAGGGAAAAATGGAAGGAAAGAAGAATGTGGGGGAAATAAGGAAGGAGGGGAGGAAAGAAGAGCGGTAGGGAGGTAAAAATGGAAGGAAAGAAGAATGTGGGGGAAATAAGGAAGGAGGGGAGGAAAGAAGAGCGGTAGGGAGGTAAAAATGGAAGGAAAGAAGAATGTGAGGGAAATAAGGAAGGAGGGATGGAAGGGAACTAATTCACGTCACGTGACTATAGTGTCAATGCCCATGTGTATATGTTACCATACGCTCATTTTTGCGTAAATTGAGCAGCATTACGCCATGGCCGTTTAGCCATTTAGTTTGAGTGCCCCTTAAAGCTGCTGATGGAACCCAACCCCTGTCTCCGTTACGCTAACCTCCGCCCCTGTGTGACCCCCTTCACTGACTAGACACTAAGTCTATTACCAGCTAATTAACTCTGCATCTGTGAGGAAGAAATGAACTTTCTTCAGTACAATTCAATATGTTGCGTGAGCTAGTGAACTAATCACACAGAACCGTCACCTGACAGGACACTTTACGTAAAACCCATATGTGAAGAGACAAATGGGAAAGTTAAGCAGATTTGACGAGCAACACAAAAATACATCAAATAGCGAGCGTCAATGGAGGCTGAATTACAGAAAAAAATAATAAGAGAAAGGAAATTAATGGAAATACGTGATTTACCCCCTGCACTGAATAGCATTAATATAATTGATTGATTGATTTATCGATCTGGGAAGCAACTGTCTGGAATATATGCTCATTGCTGTTGTTATTTAGGCAAACTGGGTTGAGGTCTGTTTCATGCAGAAACCCAAGGTCCCAAATATGGCGGACATTTTTTTTTAAAAACCAACATGGTTGTATTTTCACCCAGCATCCGAAAATGGGTATGCTGGGAAGTAATGTCGGCCTAAAGTCGTGCTGGCCACGATATTTTAAAATGATCATCAGCGTCGTTATATACCATGCCTGTTGTCGGTCATGTCTCTTCACTCTCTACATTTGCTAACTTCCATTCGAGTAATTCCTTTCAGCGGCCCGGTATCGTTTCTACCTGTTTCTTCTTCCAACAACTGCTGTTATCCATTTGTTACAGAATGTTCCAGATCCTCGATATGGTTAGTGTGCTCGCTACCTGATCAGAAGGGTCTGAGTTCGATTCCTTGAAGTGGTGCATTATCTCCTTTTCCCCACCCCCACCCCACCTCAAAAGCCCACGACACTAGAATCAAGAACGATGAGAAAAATAAATACCGCCGAGATGAAATGTTTGAAAGGAAAGGCGTGAAACAGTCTGAGAGATGAGATCAGAAATGGAGAACTGAGAAAAGAGCTAGAATAATTCCGGTCATTACATACATAAAGTAACAACAGACAAAATGGTTTGGCACCTGCAATAATAATGTATACAACTGCCTGTAGTGCCACTAAAGTTGCAACTGTCTGAAGTGCCACTAAAGTTACAACTGTATGTAGTGCCACTAAAGTTACAACTGTCTGTAGTGCAACTAATGTTACAACTGTATGTAGTGCCACTAAAGTTACAACTGTCTGTAGTGCCACTAAAGTTGCAACTGTCTCTAGTGCCACTACAGTTACAACTGTCTCTAGTGCCACCAAAGTTACAACTGGCTGTAGTGCCACTAAAGTTACAACTGTATGTAGTGCCACTAAACTTAAAACTGTATGTAGTTCCACCAAAGTTACAACTGTCTGTAGTGCCACTAAAGTTACAACTGTATGTAGTGCCACCAAAGTTACAATTGTCTGTAGTGCCACTGAAGTTACAACTGGCTGCAGTGCCACTAAAGTTACAACTGTATGTAGTGCCACTAAACTTAAAACTGTATGTAGTTCCACCAAAGTTACAATTGTCTGTAGTGCCACCAAAATTACAACTGTATGTAGTGCCACTAAACTTAAAACTGTATGTAGTGCCACTAAAGTTACAACTGTATGTAGTGCCACTAAAGTTACAAATGTTTCTAGTTCCGCTAAAAATGCAAGTGTCTGCACTGCTGACAGCTATGTGCCATTGCATATTATGAATATTACTGACATTACTTTATCGACATGAATGTAATATGAACTTCATTCAAGATAATCAATGTCTTTGTATATGCTATGTATGTGTATATGCGGTATCAGTCATCTGCAGATTGTCTAAGAGGATCTGTGTTGTCCGGATGAAATCATTGTTTGGAGGGATTACAAGCCAATCTTGTTGCAAAGACTGATGAAATAGCTAGAAGTATGTAAGATCATGGGTGGGCGTGGTTAATTTATTTCTTGGCTCTGATTGGTTGGTTGTCTGATTAAAAAGAAACCTTACAGAATTAGGAAGTGTCAAAATGAACGAGAATCGGCTATTATAGGAGTAAAAAAGGGGGGGGGGGAGAAAATAGGAACGGTACGGTTTGCATAATGAGGAGATAGATAAGGTGTCAGTAGAAAAATGGGATATAAAGAAGGATGAGAAGGAGTGCAGTTATTGGTGTATCCAGAGAAAATATAAGGAAAAGTAGGAGTGGAGGAGCAGGTGTCAACAGAGAAGTGTTGCTACTTGACTGTTCGCACAATGATTACTCCCCTTCATCATCCGGTCATAGTGGGCGGGCCTAGGTGCGCTTTCTCAAGTCGATATCTTTATCTTTCGGCCTGAAATACCTGTCTTCGGCTTCAATAAAAGTGTTTAAATCATCATCCTTATTGGGTACCGTCTCCACATCGAAGGTTGGCTACCATGGAGCGCCATTCCACGCTGTCTCTTGCTTTGGTGGTGCAGGTTGTCATAGGCTGACTTGTCCATCTTTTGATGTTACTCGTCCTTGTTAGTCTTGGTCTGCCTCTATCTCTTGCTCTGATGGTGCAGATTGTCATAGGCTGATTTGTCCATCTTTTGATGTTACTCGTCCATGTTAGTTTTTGTCTGCCTCTACCTCTTTTACCTTGTATTTTACCTTCCAAGATTACTTTTAGTAGGCTGTTGTGTCTTTTAACATGCCCCCAAAAATGTGTCTTGTCATTTGTCTTGTTTGAATTGTATTTAGTAGTTCTCTTTTCATTTGTAGTTGTTTTAAAACTTAATAATTTTCTTTTCTTTCTATCCAATGCTTCCCGTTCCTCTTAAAAATAGGGTTTAAAATCTGTATTTCAAGTAAATAAATGAAAGGAGATATGACAAAAGGTGAAAGGATGTCAGGTACTTTAGGCTGTGGACGTCACATCGTTCCGTGCAGCGCTGCCTGTCTCGTTGACATTCCAGGGAAGGAGAACTTTTGTTCAACAAATTGCTTGATTCCTGGCTAGAGTTATCGCTGGACGTTTTAAATGTCTCTACCGGAAACAGAAAAAAAGAAGCCGCAGTCTCTAGCGAACGAGTCTCTGGCGTGATAGGAATGATGCATCCAACGCGAACATGTGATCGGTCACAGATTAACTTGCAAGCCGGGAACTGCCCAACTTTGATTCAGCTCTTTGCTGATGTTTGTTTTGTCAACTAGAGCACAATAAGACATTCCTTACTTAGCTTTTTTTCACCAGAATTGATTGCGGCCCTTCTGTTCTGCTCTGTGTTCTATACTTGATACTTACAGCATCGAGGGTTGATACTTACAGCATCGACGGTTGATACTTACAGCATCGAGGGTTGATACTTACAGCATCGAGGGGGAGCATGGAGTGAGCTTGTTAGAGCTTTCTAGTTAATGTCGTCATAGTTATTTTTCTAGCTATTGATAATTCGCTAATTCACAATTTGGGCAGGGTGTCTTCTTTTCCCTCCCTTGTTGTTACGTCTGAGAAGTAATGTCTCCTTTAGGACTCTCTTTATTAAATGTCCTTGAATCTTTGTCAGTTAATGTATGGCTACAACTGACAAAATATAAGGAAAGAGAGATCGCAGACGATAAAGAGAGAAGATACTAGATAGCACAGCAAACAATCAACAACAGAACTGACACGATGCACTGAGGACAGAGAATTGTGAAAAGGATATGATCGCCTACGCAAGCCGGTATGGCTCATGATGACGATGAATATCTATTTCTTCCTCAGCGTGAGTGTGATGACTTCCCTTTTGCTGCCCTCGTCCCTCGCTCGTTAAGTGGATGTAATTGGCGATGACGTCATTGTTTTGTACAAGCTGTGATGTCACCGTCGTTTATAAACAGCACATCAGATTTTTTACTTGTTTTTCTTTCCATTTCTTCTAGTTCAAAATTATTATATATTTGTTTACATTATTTTTTTTTTAATTTGCAATACATATTTGTACGTGTGTTGTATGTTTTGTCCCAGTTGAAGGCCTACTGCGCCGAAACGTCGTTCTGGTCTGTGTTGTCCAGTTGTTACGTGAAGCTTTAACCATACCGTTTTTTGTATTTTGTTTTCTCTATTTTGTTTTCTCTATTTTTTTTGTGTCTTTTGTTTTCTCTATTTTTTTCTCTATTTTTTGTCTTTTGTTTTCTCTATTTTGTTTTCTCTATTTTTTTTTTTGTCTTTTGTTTTCTCTATTTTTTTTTCATTTCTCCTCACAATTAGCTTCACCGCAGCTTCGCATTTCGATGCATTTCTTTGTCTTTTCCCTACATCCGACTTCCACCTTTTATTTAAGCACCGACTGTATTACTTTCCCCCCATAGATCTCCTTTGGCTTGCCCAGACTTGGTCGAGACACACAGCAGGGAGAGAGGCTGGTGTAGGAAGTAATCAGTTCTAGCTAAACAGATCCTAATCCCAGCAGTCAGCTATAGGTCGCTTGCCGTCGACATGTTCAGTTTCCTACTTTTGTGACAAACATAAAGTAGCATGAAGCCATAGTTCTCGATACCTCACAACATCAATAGGTTGAGAAAAGTAACTACCGAGATGAAATGTGTTAGACGAATGGCAGGAAACAGACTGAGAGATAATATCAGAAATGAAGAACTGAGAAAAAAAAAAGCCAGGAATATTTGCAACCATAAAGTACATACAGAAAAAACATAAAATGGTTTGACCAAGTGATCAGACAGAAAGATCAAAACACAACACAATGAACCTTTAATAAACGGGAGATCTCCATACTCAAGGGCCAACCACGAAAAAGATGGATTGATAAAATATTAGAAACTCTAGGAAACATAACAGCAGGAGAGGCCAATACAAGAGCAAAAGACCGGAAATTATATCTCCTTTCCTCGACGCTGAAAGGTAAATAAGGAAGGAAAGTTGAAGAAGAACATCAATATAATGCCAATATCAACTTGAGTCACATTAATTAAATAAAAGCAGGGTTAAATTATGGGAGTTATTGTACTTGGTAGGGAGCCGCGATAGCTCAGTGGTTAGTGAACTGGACTACCACGGACAAGGGGTAGGGTTCGATCCCAACCGACGGCTTCCGGGTTCACCCAGCCTTAAATGGGTACCGGATTTTTTTCTGGGAAAGTAAATCAGCACGGGCGTAATACTGACCACGTTACCCCAAAAATCATGTGCTGAAGGTCTGTAAAATATAGGGTCACTAACACCATATTTCCTTATACGCCACTTGGCGTGACGGGGGGTGAAAAAAAAAAATGTACTTGGTGCGACCACACAGTAAGTGTTACATAATGAATCTTTTTGGTGGTGACATTTGTGTATGCTCGTGACGTGAATGCACCTCAAAGATTTATTTATTTGACACTCGTGAAAGAAAGAGACTCGTTACGCCTCGTGTGTCGGTGAGAACGCTGTTAGTGATTATATTTTTTGTTTGTTTATCGCAGGCATATATATGGGCTGGTGTGACCAGCACTACGCCATTGTAGTCTTTCTTTCCCTGGAACAACAAGTTGTCTAAACGTGGACAATGAAGGGACCCTGAAACAGTGAGTTGTCTAAACGTGGACAATGAAGGGACCTTGAAACAGTGAGTTGTCTAAACGTGGACAATGAAGGGACCTTGAAACAGTGAGTTGTCTAAACGTGGACAATGAAGGGACCTTGAAACAGTGAGTTGTCTAAACGTGGACAATGAAGGGACCCTGAAACAGTGAGTTGTCTAAAATTAGACAATGAAGGGACCCTGAAACAGTGAGTTGTCTAAAATTAGACAATGAAGGGACCATTTAACAATGAGTTGTCTAAACGTGGACAATGAAGGGACCTTGAAACAGTGAGTTGTCTAAAATTAGACAATGAAGGGACCATTTAACAATGAGTTTTCTAAAATTAGACAATGAAGGGACCATTTAACAATGAGTTTTCTAAAATTAGACAATGAAGGGACCCTGAAACAATGAGTTATCTAAACGTGGACAATGAACGTGCCTTGATAGAATATTGATTGGGCTTAGAGGGTTCTTGTGTTAATGAATGAAGTTGTCAAAATGGACTAACGTGAAAATGAAAGATACTATTCGCCTACTATTCTATATGACACTAAAAAAAAAGATTATTGATAAATAATATCTGAAAACAAAATTAAGAGAGAGAGAAAAGAGAGAGAGAGAGAAAGAAAGAAAGAGAGATAGAGATTGCCATGTTGATCAAAGCCCGTGGCTCTTAGTAACAAGTCGTTGTGTGCCGGTTCAAGCTGCCGTTTATTTCTTGATTTTCCTTGCCATGTTGGCTGTCTCCACTCTTTCTGTCCTATATGAAGTACTAAGTAAAGACTTTAGACTGGATTAACGTCACTGCAGACGGTATATTGCCATATATGTCTCGCCCCTGTTCCAGCAAGCAAGAAAATGTTCACCCTGAACGTTGACACTGTTAATCATAGAGATGACAAGTGATTTCAGCTGAACACTTTGTTCATCCTGAACGTTGACACAGTTAATCATAGAGATGACAAGTGGTATCAGCTGAACACTTTTCAAATCAAATAAAGGCATATATGATAAACGCCATCTTTATAAGGAAGAGGCAATGGACTTTTATTGAATGTCTACTCAAACCGAACAACACAACATTATAGCTCCGGACAGTTGCATAATTAAATGGCAAAAGAAAAAGAGGAGATCGAAAGACAACACAGAAACGTCAATAAAGAAGGATACAACATGGACGTCATAGTTGTACACAAGCTGCAGTAGCTGACAGGACAAATGAGCCAAATAAAGAGCTTCTGTTTTAATGTCCCGTGTGTGACCCGATGAGGGCATGGTGAGCACAAGAGCAATTACAATTGCTCTTGTCAATGTGGTATCAGCTATCTCCACTTTTCTGTGGGTGCTGCTGATTTAGTCCATTTCTCCAATGCTGTTTCTGAATTACGCTAGTTATGAGAAATATATATATATATATATATATATATATATATATATATATATATATATATGCCTATGCCAGTGTAGGACCCGCGATAACTCAGTGGTTAGTGAGTGAACTGGACTACAAAGGACAAGAGGTAAGGTTCGATCCCAATCGATGGATTCCGGTTCACCCAGCCTTTAATGTGTACCGGATTTTTTTTTTAATGGGAAAGTAAAGCGGCATGGGCGTAATACCGACCACATTACTCCAGAAATCATGTGCTGAAGATCTGTAAAATTTATGGTCACTAACACCATATTCCCTTATACGCCACTTGGCGTGATGGGGGCTTTTTACTTGTATATATGTATATATATATATATGCCAGTGTACGAGAGAGAGAGAGGGAGAACATTGTGCCCGTTTTGTTGTTATTTGATTATGTGTGTTGTTATTTGTTCATATGTGTTGTTATTTCATCTAAACCCGATGCTTGTTGATCCTTGTTTGTCTGGCCTGATAGTTTCCGGTTATTTGTTTGCAATTTCCCTCATTAGGTCAGGTCTTACCGCCGGCTGGCACATTCCATTTATATTGTGGGCAAACCTTTAACTTCCTGTCTTTATTGTTTTCCTGCTGTGCACGGATTAATCTGGCTGATGTTTTAGTTGTTTTGTTTTCTTCTGACTCATTTCCCTCAAGTAAATTGTGTGGCGTTCACGTAGAAACCATCTGATACAGCAGACCAAGATAATCGCCATGCAGGACAATTTGGGGGGAAAGTTCAACCGTCGTACTATGAAACAACACGAGACCTACACTAACTAGCAGCAGACATTGACCTATGACCTCCGTCTTGTGTGCCGTCTTCGGTCGGAGAGGAGAATGAATGAATGAAAGTAATATTACGTTTTCGTTGGCGTATCAACAGATAAATTGGTTCGGCCACATAACAAGACAAAAGAACTAACAATGACTCAAAGAGCCATAAACAAACGCTATGAAAACGCCGGATTAAGAGGAAGACCGAGAAAGAGATGGATAAAGGCAATACTAGAGTCACTAGGAGGAATAACATCAGAAGAGGCCAACAGAAGAGCAAAGAATCGCAGATTGTTTCTCCCCTCGACGCCAACGGCAGCAGAGGAAGGATAGAAGAAGTTGACGTATCATTGGTTATAGATGTATCGTATCATTGGTTATAGATGTATCGTATCATTGGTTATGGATGTACCGTATCATTGGTTATAGATGTATCGTATCATTGGTTATAGATGTATCGTATCATTGGTTATAGATGTATCGTATCATTGGTTATAGATGTATCGTATCATTGGTTATAGATGTATCGTATCATTGGTTATAGATGTATCGTATCATTGGTTATGGATGTATCGTATCATTGGTTATAGATGTATCGTATCATTGGTTATGGATGTATCGTATCATTGGTTATGGATGTATCGTATCATTGGTTATAGATGTATCGTATCATTGGTTATAGATGTATCGTATCATTGGTTATGGATGTATCGTATCATTGGTTATAGATGTATCGTATCATTGGTTATAGATGTATCGTATCATTGGTTATAGATGTATCGTATCATTGGTTATGGATGTATCGTATCATTGGTTATAGATGTATCGTATCATTGGTTATAGATGTATCGTATCATTGGTTATAGATGTATCGTATCATTGGTTATGGATGTACTCTGCTTTGCACACAGACCTGTGCTTCTGTCTGCAACGTGTATTTTTTTTTAAGTGGCTGGAAAAGGGGGAGGGAGTAACTGCTCCCTTAGCATTTTGGTTACTGTTGATAATTTGAGAAGTTGTTTGTTGTCAGAATTGTATCGTGAAGGAGATACCAGACTCACGAGCACTGCCAGGTTTGTAGCAAGTTTTCTGACTTTGAGCTGCATTGTCCGCGGGGGTTTCTACCTCGTCTGTGCTTAACTTTGATCTTGCTATTCGGATGTAGTAAGAAGTGTAGCAGAAACCGTCGAGGATCTCATGAGCTAACTAACTTTATTGAACATCATCATCATCACCATCATCATCATCATCATCATCATCAAGCGCGTCCCTGTTGGAATTTGGCTCACATAACACTCACCTACTCTGTCCTGCGCGAAATGTCCAGCATCAGCAACAATCAATCCCAGCTCGTCTGTGATGTTCACTCATCTTTTTCTGGGTCTTTCTTTCCATCGTTTAACTGGAACCCTCCGTAATTATCTTATCTAGTCCATTATATCATTTAAAATGTCATTAACAAGGAAATGAGCAAGCACACTGTAGCTAGAACTGAGGCACATCATTTAACATAAGTAGAATGTGTTTTGATTCACACGGATAGTTTTTGCCACGTTTCTCTCGTTATAATGTCTGGCGTTTCCTAAACGTGTGCACACACAAGTCGCTGTCTGTAATTATTTCCCAAGGAAACAGTTGCTGTCAAAACGAGCGGCCTCAATACAACAGTTAAATTATATTTATAATTTAAATGAGATCTCCCTAGCGGCGATAAAGGAAAGCCTTTGTAGGCCGACCCCAATCGGAGCCAGTTATCCCTGGCTGGAATTGGGTCAAGCGGAGTAGCAGCCCTTGTTTCGGCGATAATTGTCTCTTTCAAAAAGGAGAGGAGAAACAAAAATAAGAAGCTTTAGAAATGCAAATGAGGGCATTAAATAAAGAGTATGCCTTTTCCCGTTAGATTTAATATACGTTCTTCTGTCTTTTTCTTCTCTTTTCTCTTCCTCCTGTCTTCTTTCCTTCTCCTTTACTCTGTCTTCTTTCCTCCTCCTTTACTGTCTTCCTTGTCATTTCCTTCCTTCCTTCCTTCATTTGGATTGTTTCATTCATTTGGTACATCTCTCTGTATTCTTTCATCGTCTCCATTTTTTTTGTCTTAAACGTCTTTATTCACCCCCTGTTCCTAATTTTCTTGCTCTACTTATGTGTTCGTTGCTTCTGTTGTTCTTTCTTCGTTTTCTAAGTCTTCTATTATTGTTTTAAATAAAGGCTAGAAATATAAAACATAACAGACAAAGACAGACTTCAGGTGAACGAAAGATAGATAGATAGATAGACAAAGAGAAAAACCGTCGTGTGCACGACTACTTCGCCTCTGTAAAGCAGCCTGTTTGACAGCAACTATATGTCTCAATTTTTGAGGCAGAGAAACGTGCGCGACTGACAAATATATTTTTGAAGTCCTATTCTTCTGGAGGTAGGAAATGAGGAAGATTCCATGCAATCCATTTTTGACAATAGAAACAAGAAAAAGAGTTATTAAATGTTATATAGAGCCAGTCTTAACATATGGATGTGAATCATGGATAATAGAACAGCAGGCAAGAAAATCACTGGAGGCCGTAGCAATGTGGTTTTACAGAAGAATGTTGAGAATACCATGGACAGCTAAGAAGAGTAATGAAAACGTTCTGAAAAAGGCCAAAGCTAAAAGAGAGCTAATTTCCAATATAAGGAAGAAATAATCATCATTTTTTTAAAACCATGTAATAAGAATGGAACAGCTGGAATATATTGTAACAACTTGAAAGATTGAGGGACGAAGAGATAGAGAGGGAAGCAAAGGGAAAGGATACCAGACAGCTTAAGAGAATGGCTTGGCAGAAGGTCAACAACAGAAATGATAAATAACTGTCGAGATCAAAAGTTGTGGAGATACATGATCATCTACGCCAGCAGGCATGGTACTGGATGATGATGATGTTGCTCCTGGAGGAGCTAAAACTTATATGATGGTGATGAAGTTGTGACGGTAACTTTGTTCATTTTCTGTAATTTCCCAAATATTAATTTGTCAATGGATCAGCAATAAGCGACGAATCGTTCAGTGTTGATGGTTAAAGTGTGTGCTCGTTATCGCTAAGACTTCACGAGGGACGAGCGAGTCTGTCCGTGAACCGACTGACCCGAGTTATTGAGCGGAGCTTATCTACTACCGTCTGACATTTGTGGTCAGGCGGAGACACTGGCCGATTAAGGGCGTGCCTTTTATTATGTGGTGGAAAGGGGGGAGGGTGGCTGTGATTAGGGGAAGGAGAGAAAAGAACTCCTTGCACACTTGCTGCCATCTTTACTATCATCATCATTGTGTACCGTCTCCACATCGAAGTCTGGCTACATTGGAGCGCCATTCTGCTCTGCCTCTTGCTTTGATGGTGTAGGTTGTCATTGGCTGACTTGTCCATCTTTTGATGTTACTCATCCATGTTAGTCTGGGTCTGCCTCTACCTCTTTTACCTTGTATTTTTCACTCCAAGATTACATTTAGTAGGCTGCTGTGTCTTTAAACATGTCCAAAAAAATCGCATTTGTCATGTTTGAATTGTGTTTTGTAGTTCTCTTTTCATTTTTAGTTGTTTTAAGACTTCATCGTTTGTTTTCTTTTCTACCATCACACTGTAATATACACGGGAATGAACGCGCAGACAAATTAGCTAAAGAGGGAGGGAGATTACCACAAGAGAACCATCCGCTCAGTTATGATGAAGCCAAATCCATCCTCAAGGTCAGTTCCATAAAAAATAGAAACGAGAACACCCAAAGCATAACGAGAGTGACGGATACCACCAACTATCAAGGAGGGATCAAGTCATCATACTTCGCCTACGCACTGGCCACAATAGAATGAGAAATCACATGTTCACCAAATTCAAAATAGGTACAACCAGCCATGCCACTGTACACTGGACAATATGACAACAAAACATGTTCTACAGGATTGCCCCCAGTACACAGACCTGAGAAGAGCAATGTGGTCCACGCCTACCTCCCTGGAAGAGAAACTATATGGGGCAATCGATTCGCTTAAACAGACAGCTGACTTCATGAGAGAGTCTGGAATCCTACTCTGATTGAGTCTTGATGGCAGAGAGAGAGAGAGAGAGAGCGCGAGAGAGTTTTCTTTCCTTTCCATCTAATTCTACCTATTCTTCTATAAATCCACATTTCAAAGGCTTCAATTTTCTGTTCTGTTTTATAATCTAATGTCCATGTTTCTGCACCATACAGGAATGTTGAGAAGATATAATATTTTGCTATTCTTAGTTTTAGCCCTTGTGTTATTTGCTTTGATGTTAGTATATTTTTCATGACATTAAAATTACTTTTTGCCGTTCCTATTCTTGTTTAAATTTTTGTTTTACATTTTTCACATATTTTCCATCACTGGTTATAGTATGTCCAAGGTAGTTGTAGCTCCGAACTGTCTCCAGATGTATTCCTTCAACTTTGATATCCACTTGTAGGTTTTTAATATTATCTTTGTTTATGATCATAGTTGTAGTCTTTTTGATATTCATATCTAATCCATATTTTTTGCTTGTCATGTTTATTTCATTAAGTAATTATTGTAGATCTTTAGGATTTTCTGCTAGTAGTACAGTATCATCAGCATATCTTAGGTTATTGGTTATCTTTCCATTACTTTGTAGGCCTGGCATCTCTATGATGTTTTTAATAATTTGCTCAGTGTATAGATTGAACAAGCTTGGTGATAGGATGCATCCCTGTCTTACTCCTCTTTTTATCTCAATAGGAGTAGAGTTCTCTTTGTTATATTTTATTATTGCTATTTGCTCCCAATATAAGTTACATATTATTCGTATATCTGTGTCATCTAGATGTATATCTTTTAGACAGTCTATAAGTTGTTTATGGTGTATTCTATCAAAAGCTTTGGTGTAGTCTATGAAGCAGGCATATATTTGTTTGTTTACTTCTGTGTACTTTCCGATTAATGTTCTCATGCAGAACATGGATTCTTTTGTCCCACTGCTTTTTCTTAAATCCAATTTGCTGCTCCTCTAATTCAATATTGATTTTATTCTGAATCCTTCCTTCTATAACTTTTCGCAAGATTTTTATTACATGGCTCATTAGGCTTATTGTTGTAAAATCACTGCATTCATGATTTCTTATCGTTATTTATACATTATTATTAAAAGAATTATTCAACGTTGGTAAAATATGTCTCATTTCTGTAGTGAGTGTTATGGAAACTATATCTATAGTCTCTAAGCGGAATTATTACAAATAAAGAAAAAGATGTTTTTGTAAAAATATAATTAAGGCTAATAATGACATGTTCTCTTCTACTTATCAAACGCTCCAGTATCTGCTATTTCTCTTTCTACCCAGTACTTTCTCTCTTTTCTTTGCATTTTTTTTTTCTGGTCGAGAATATCCCTTTCATCTCTTATAACAACATCTCTCCAAAAACGCGTCGGAAAATTTTGTTGGCAAAGTCGACCTCGCAAAGTTAACCTTATAATTTGTCTTATATGTGTTTAGTTTATGAAGAACTTGTCTTATGTGTGATTAGTTTATGAAGAATCTTGTCTTATGTGTGTTTAGTTTATGAAGTACATGTCTTATGTGTGTTTAGTTGTATGAAGAACTTGTCCTATGTGTGTTTAGTTTATGAAGAACTTATCTTTTGTGTGTTTAGCTTATGAAGGACTCGCCTTACGTGTGTTTAGTTTATGAAGGACTCGCCTTACGTGTGTTTAGTTCGTGAAGAACATGTCTTATGTGTGCTTAGTTCATGAAGAACTTGTCTTATGTGTGTTTAGTTTATGAAGTACATGTCTTATGTGTTTTTAGTTTATGAAGAACTTGTCTTATGTGTTTTTACCTTATAAAGAATATGTCTTATGTTTGTTTAGCTTATTAATAACTTGTCCTATGTTGTTTTCTTTACCTTATGAAGATGTCTTATGTTTGTTTAACCTATGAAGAATATGTCTTATGTGTGTTTAACCTATGACGAATTTGTCTTATGTGTGTTTAACCTATGAGGAATATGTCTTATGTTTGTTTAACCTATGAAGAATATGTCTTATGTTTGTTTAACCTATGAAGAATATGTCTTATGTTTGTTTAACCTATGAAGAATAGGTCTTATGTTTGTTTAACCTGTGAAGAATGTCTTATGTGTGTTTAACCAGATGTAATGTAAAGTTGGTGCCTCATTAAAAGTTTCTTCATTGATCTTCTCGACTCTCCATACTTAACCGTTATGGTGTTTTATTTATCTTACAAATGTCAATTTATCAAGCGCACATATCACCCAAGCATAAACTGTAATCACATATGATTGTATTATGTGTGAAATGTGTCCAGGCATGCGTGAGCTGAGAACCTCTCTAAGATATCATTCCAGGCTTGCGGTATTACGACTGACATCTTTTAGCGACATCTATAAATGGCAGTCATTCAGGAGACAAACAATAGCGAGCTCCGTGAATAATAGTTGTTCTAACAAGTCAGCCATTGTGGCAGAATTGACATGTGAACACAAACATGAAGGCGTCAGGGCTTGTCCAGCACAGAGACCGCTTCTGGAGACATTTAATGCAGAAACAAGGAAGATATAATCGGACGCTGAATTATCTAAAGCACAGCAGCTTGGTACAAATATTTTAGTTTATTTGTTCATGTGTGTCTTTTCATGAAAATAATATACACACATATAGGGTAGGGTAGGGGACTGGTTGGTCTCGAGGCAAGACGCCGACCTCGAGACAGAGAGGTTGTGGGTTCAAATCCCGGCTGCACCAGCTGGAATTTTTATTTATGATCTCTCTCTGCGGCAACCACGCCTGGTCTCAGCAGCGAGGCCCGGCTTGAAACGTCAATTACTCATCGACGGAAAAAAATATGAGTACCTCCCAAGACGGAGTTATCTGCCTGTGCGGCGAGGGACCCCTGTGCACACGGCTGCCAGGGAAAAATGGATTAACACGCGAAATTTAGTTCCCTAGTCTGGGGACTTCGTCAGAGGTCAAAGCTGGCGAACGAAAAAAAAAAAAAAAAAAATATATATATATATATATATACATACACACACGCACACACACATGCTTGGTTTATTATACAAAATGATTAGAAAAAAACGGCATATAAAAAAATGTGTTTCAAAGTTGAATATGGTCCGGAAGCTCTCAGGTTTGCAAATCTTGGACCTTTTTGTTACGAGCATTAACTATCAACACATACACAATTATTTAAGGTAAAAATGTTACATTTATGTGTGGTGTAACAGATTGAAACCCACTTTCATAAAATGTGAATTGGTAGAATGAGTGAGATGTGTTTCACTCAGGACTCAAGACAAACAAGCGTTCGTTAACTCAGGGTTGTTGACATCTCTGTACAACTTCACCCAGTGTGGTGTCCGAGATGACCACAAGAGCCTTCTCTGTTCATCCCTGTCCTATCTTACCCCACCTACCCTACCCTATCCTACCCCACCTACCCTACCCCACTCTATCCTATTTTTTTCCTGCCATGTCCTGCCCTGCCCTAGCCTGTCCTATCCTGTCCTGCCCTGCCCTAGCTTGTCCTATCCTATCCTGTCCTGTCATGCCCTGTCCTGTCCTGTCCTGTCCTGCCCTGTCATGTTCTGCCGTGTCCTGCCCTGTCCTGTTCTGCCCTGTCCTGACCTGTCCTGTCCTGCCCTGTCCTGTCCTGCCCTGCCCTGCCCTGTCCTGTTCTGCCCTGTCCTGTCATGCCCTGTCCTGCCCTGCCTGCCCTGCCCTGTCCTGCTATGCCCTGCCCTGCCCTTCCCTTTCCCTGTCCTGTTCTGTCCTATCCTGTCCTGCCCTAACTTGTCCTATCCTGCCCTGCCCTTCCCTTCCCTGTCCTGCCCTAACTTGTCCTATCCTGTCCTTCCCTGCCCTGTCATGCCCTGTCATGTCCTGCCCTAGCTTGTCCTATTTTGTCCTGTCCTGTTCTGCCCTGTCATGTCCTGCCCTGTCATGTCCTGTCCTGCCCAGTCCTGTCCTGCCCTGCCCTACCCTGCCCTGTCCTATCCTGTCCTGCCAAGCCCTAGCTTGTCCTATTCTGCCCTGCCCAGCCCTAGCGTGTCCTATCCTGTCCTATACTGTCCTGCCAAGCCCTAGCTTATCCTATCCTGCCTGCCCTGCCCTATTCTGTCCTATCCATGGAACCAGTTTCGTTGTAGCCAGGAATTCTCCATATCCGTCCCACCACTTGTCATAACTATCAAGAAATGCATCAATAAATTTTATTGACACGTTGCTCCGTCTTCGTCCTACTCGACTGCACAGGCGATGATTCCAAACCTCCTTAGTCGCTTCTTACGACATGCGTAGCAGGTAACAGTGGCTATTATTTTGTTTACCCCTCTCCGAGGAGGCCCCAGTGGCCAAACAGGCAGCTCTGAGCACCATAACCTTGACCTATGTGATTCTGTGTGCACTTGTACGCCTCATGCCTCCATTCTTGTATTATAGAGGTTGTGCGTGATTTCATCTACTTGTGCTCGAGGACTTTAGACCGAGAACATGGACATTTCAGATGCCGACAATAAAAGAGACATGTTCTTCGTCTACTTACTCCATCGCTCGCTAACTTCAGTCATTCTTTGGACTCTGCAAATGTATAACCCTTCCACTCCTTTATGTTATCTTCCCACCTTTCTCTGCCTACTAATCCTTCTCGCCACTTTTACAGCTCCTTACACAGCATGCGTCATTTGTGTCTAACGGGCTAAAATAACCTGGTGGGGCCCAATCCTATCCTGGGCATAAACGAACTACTGGTACGTTAAAATAGATAGACAGATAAATAGAAAGAGAGAATAAAGAAAGAAAGAAAGATGGAAAGTCACTGCACGGACGAAGTGCTGTAGTACAATTCCTACCAGTATAGGAGTGATAGTAACCAACGTAAAACAAAATGAAACAGAAATTACCCCGTGGGCCCTCGCAAGTTCATCGGGGCTTGTGTTCTGGGTTAATATTTTCTTAGATGGAGAATAAATGTATCTGAGTGATTGATGAACAATCGTTCCGAGTTCGGTGATAAATGGTTATATATAGAATCAGAGATTATAGGTCAAAACACACCATGCACATAAAGAGACATTAACGACAAACGTGGGTAGTTTCCGGTTCATTAAGCTGAAAATAATCAGTAAATATCGGGAATTCCTAGAGATGCAGAACGTGGCAGCGAGACAAGATGAATGGGCGCATGGTGTTACAGACATGCGCAGTCAAGGGAACTGTATGCATTGATTAACCGATTAATCGATAAACGCGCTCGTTCTAGCTTCAACACGAGAGAGACCCACTCGTGATAGGGGCAATGACATGAATAATTACTTGTAACGGCCGGATTCTTACACACATCGTCGTGCAGCCCAGCTATGGGAGAGATAATAAAAAATGGACAAGATTCAGTCAAGATTAATGGCAAGATCATTGAGGAGTTGCGCAGCCTCACCTGCGAAATAACGTTTCTATACAGAGGTGTGAGTTATCGCAGAAATGGCATCAGTTGTGAAGATAAGTAAATATCACGTGGCTCGTTGAACAATCATTGCCGATGATGTTAGACTTAGTCTGCCATCATTCCCCGGGATATTTGTTCACTGAGGTCTGGAGTTTTCATGAGGAAACCTCGGACAAAATTCTGCCAGAAGAGCTATATATACGGCATTACACAGAAATGGCCAGTAACCAAATTCATACTTTTTATTTTTTATCCATCACTTTGTTCGCTACTTCTACCTCCTCCTCTCTTCCTTTTTCTTCCCCTCTCCTCCTTTTTCACCAACTCTCATCCCCCTTTTTCACCCCGCTCCTCCTCCTCCTTTTTTTCCCCCTCGCCTCCTCCTTTTTCTTCCCCATCTCCTCCTCCTCCTCCTACTCCTTTTTCACCCCCTCCCCTCCTCCTCCTTTTCACCCCTCTCCTCCTTTTCACCCCATCACCTCCTACTTTTCACCCCTCTCCTCCTTTTCACCCCATCACTCCTACTTTTCACCCCATCACCTCCTACTTTTCACCCCATCACCTCCTACTTTTTACCCCATCACCTCCTACTTTTCACCCCTCTCCTCCTTTTCACCCCATCACCTCCTACTTTTCACCCCTCTCCTCCTCCTTTTCACCCCATCTCCTTTTCACCCCTCTCCTCCTCCTCATTCCCCCCTCTCTCGTCTTCCTCTCCTACTCATTTCTCGTCTTCTTCTCTCCCTTTTTCTTCCTTCTCCTCTCTTTCATATCCCTTTTCTTCTCTCTTTTCTTCTCCTTTTTTTCCTCTTCCCCATCTTTTCTTCTTTCTCTTCTTCTACTACTTTTTCTACATTTTCTTTTTCCACTTCCTCCTTTTTTCTTCCTTCTCTTCTCATTCTTTCTCCTCCTTTTCCTATACTCCTTGTGTTTACTAATATCCCCTTTCTTCCTCTTTTTCCTATTCTTATATTGTTTTTTCTTCCTCCTCTGCCCTTTAATTTCTCCACCGTTATTTTCCTGTACTCCCCGTCGGACATCTAAAGCGATATATCTTGTTCCAGCTGGAAGCTTTGTTATGGTCGACAGTTGTAGAGAGCATCACTGATATCCTCGCTCAGGCTTACTATTTATTGTCTGTCGGTCGACTTTCTCCTTAAGAAAATACTACTATAGTATGTTCACAAATTCGCGTCCACAGAGTTTATTATCTATCTCGGAAACTGTTTGATGAATTTCTGTAATTTTTTTTCGTGAAATCATATTTTTTCACCGACCTTCAGTCTGATTTTTTGCCCTACTGTCATGCATTTAGGAAATATTTTTGCTTATTAGAGGTATATAAAATATGATTTTCTTGCTTGTCCTAAATTTTAGGATTTTACAATACCCACATTTGTTGTAATCAACTCACCAATTAAAAAGGCAAATTTCACGTGCACACCACACAATCTTAGCACCGTTTCGTACTCAGAACTTGTAAGACGCACACCACTCCGAGGTTTTTTTTTTTTTTTTTTTTTTTTTTTGGGGGGGGGGAGTAATTTTACTTCCTGTTTCTTGTTAAATTGGGCCAGAGGCGTATTTTGACAAAATATTTACTATTAATGTATATTTCTGTATGTGTGATAATTTGTAAGCTATTGTGAAGTGACTACTTGATTTGTAAAACAATGAAGAGTCTAAAGTGTAAATTCATCACTATGCAAAAGGTAACTGTGTTATTGTACATGTACTTTTGCAAGGAATCTAAAAGGGGTCGGTTATATTACTATTCAATGTAATATGGATACGCCTTTGGCTTGCATTGTTAGAAAATTAACATAATTTATAGTAAAATCTAATGTTTAGAGCACGCGTTTGATATTTCCCTAAAATTATATAACAAAAAACGATTTGTGCAAAATTCAAAGTACAAAATTATGTTATAAAATCTGAAGGTCGGTGAAAAAAATAAGATTTCATGAAAAAAAAATTACAGAAATTCATCAAAGTTTCCGAGATAAATGATCAACTCTATGGGCACGAATTTGTGAACAAACTATAATAACAGTAGTCATTAAATAAAAGCACGCCTTGTTAGTTGCATCACAAAGTATTATATCCAGCTGGCCAAGTGAAAACTTCTGCTATCAGTTTCAAAGTGGGTCATTATTTGTATCACAAAGTAGGGCAGGTCGCTCTAGATGTATGACGCCATGATTGTAGGAAAAACGCTACGTTTATTTCAAGAGAAATACTAGCCAAAGAGAAAAGATTGCCTCGGCAAAATCATTGGAAGCACATCAATCATACATAGAGAGAGAGAGAGACACACACATATAAATATAATTTGGCTCCTTCATCTCATGTGGTTGGCTCCTTCATCTCATGTGGTTGGCTCCTTCATCTCATGTGGTTGGCTCCTTCATCTCATGTGATTGGCTCCTTCATCTCATGTGCCTGGCGCCTTTATCTCATGTGGTTGGCTCCTTCATCTCATGTGCCTGGCGCCTTTATCTCATGTGGTTGGCTCCTTCATCTCATGTGCCTGGCAGCTTTATCTCTATAGTTTAATAATGCTCGCGGACTGAGAGTGAAATCACGGAATCACCCAAAGTGTGTGGCATTTTCAACCTTGTTAGTTATAGATGGCTGACGTCATTTTACCCATTACCGACCCTGCTCGCAAAGCTGAAAACGTCACAAACATTGGGTGATTCGTTTCAGCCCGCAGGTCTTAGTAAACTATAGATGCCTGTGTGGTTTCTTAATCGCTCGGGGAAGACCACGAATCTGATGGAAAGACAAGACTTCAGAATCCTTTTGTTGACTGTTTGTTGTTGTTAATGTCGCCATCAAAGCATTCACGGTAGACTCAAAGTGCACTCGCTTTCAGTAGATGCCGATGGTTACAGAAGTTGGGTGAACTGTTGAGATTCCTTCATGCGAAAATCTTTCTAATCGGAGTTTACGGTAGAGGCAGCGCTTCTTTGAGCTGACTTATTGATGGGAGCTTGGGTTCGATTCAATGGCTTCCAGGTTAATTCAGCCTTATAAGGTGCAGATCAATGGCTTCCAGGTTAATTCAGCCTTATAAGGGTGTCAGATCAATGGCTTCCAGGTTAATTCAGCCTTATAAGGGTGCCAGATCAATGGCTTCCAGGTTAATTCAGCCTTATAAGGGTGTCAGATCAATGGCTTCCAGGTTAATTCAGCCTTATAAGGGGTGTCAGATCAATGGCTTCAAGGTTATTCAGCCTTATAAGGGTGTCAGATCAATGGCTTCAAGGTTAATTCAGCCTTATAAGGGTGCCAGATCAATGGCTTCAGGTTAATTCAGCCTTATAAGGGTGTCAGATCAATGGCTTCCAGGTTAATCCCCTTATAAGGGTGTCAGATCAAATGGCTTCAGGTTAATTCAGCCTTATAAGGGTGTCAGATCAATGGCTTCCATGTTAACTCAGCCTTATAAGGTGCCAGGAAATATTTTAATAAGAAATACGACACTAGAATCTTGCTGACCATATGGCAGAAAAAAATTAGTTTCGATGGTAAAAGAAATGTAGGGACTAACACGACGTTCACCTGTCGTAGCTACCGGGAACCTGATGCGTTTATGGGAGAAAATAATAGAGGAACTTTCACATCACGTAAGAGGTGACTAAGGAGGTTAGGTGGGTCAAGGTCTTCGCCGGTGCTACGGAGTTCGTGCATATGACCTGAAACCATCTTCAGTACTTTCGCTTGTTTGTGGCGAGCGTGCTTCATACTGGAGAACGTGTTGAGGAGTCATCCATTGTGCAATGAAGATGGTTTGTCGACTAAACTAAACTATTTTTCCTATATTCACTTGACGTAATGATGTTCATCTATCTCAAATTGAAATCGTTCAGTGTGTACATCTCTCTATAATATCAATTTATGCGTAATTTAATGTCATCTTATTTTATTATATTTCCAGTATGAATGAAAACTTGGACAATATCACAGAGGTGAAGACAGGTCCTGTCTTGGACTCTGGGAAATGCCCTCCGCCGGTCGACGATCTGAGGACGTGCAACTACCCACAACAGTACATGAACAACGTGAACAAGGTGTTGGTGATTGATGAGGTCTCTAAAAAGCTCATTTCCTGCGGGACCCTGTACCACGGCTACTGCGAGAAGCGCGATCTTGCCAACATTTCCGCATTGGAGCCACCAGACTTCCGTACATCAGTCGTTACTAACAACGCGTCGGCATCTGTCGTGGCTTTCATAGCGCCAGGACCATCACCCGCGCCAGCAGTCGAGCAACAACGAGTTCTCTACGTCTCTGTCTCGTGGTCAAAGCCAGAGGGATACTGGAAGACATTCCCGCGTTGTCAAGTCGAAAACTGAAGGACTTTACGCTGGCCTATAAAGACAGCTTGAAGTTCACGTCAACGTCCTTCAACTTTGAGGGTCAGCAACGACCCCAGTTTCCGGTACAGTACATCTACGGTTTCACTTCCGAGAACTTCAGTTACATATTGACTGTCCAGGGCGTTAACCACCAGTCTGTGGTGGTCAGAGTTTGCCAGAATGACGTCAGCTACTATTCCTACGTAGAGGTGCCACTACTTTGTACCTTCGGAGGCGGCAACGAGAATAACACGTACCCCGTTCTCGTGGCAGCACATCTGGCCAAAGTGGGTAGAAACCTGGGTCTTTTGCTAGGAACACACACGCAGGCAGACATTTTATTCGCACTTTTTGCCAGAGTGGATGCTCATTCGTTGGAGCCAGTTGCTGAAGCGTTGTGTTTGTTCAAGATGGATGTTGTACGAAGTAAATTCACGGAGACTATTAAGAGATGCTTTGATGGACATGGTCGTTCTGGCGGTGGACACCTGGGAAGCACCAAGCCTTGCACTAAAAACACGGTAAGGCTTGAATTTAACAATGGTAGATGATGACATTATCTCCGTCATTATCGTTTTTTTGTGTAGACTGCCGTCGGCAGTCATCTTAAATTTTACCATCACTGTTGTTATTATAATTATCAACTTTAGCATCATAATCGACATTGTTATCGTAGTCATCATCGATGACAATCTATGTAACAATGACAATATGTTATCCTGGATGTTATTGTTGATGTCCATGGAGAGACGATGACAATCTATGTAACAATGACAATATGTTATCCTGGATGTTATTGTTGATGTCCATGGAGAGACGATGACAATCTATGTAACAATGACAATATGTTATCCTGAAAGTTATTGTTGATGTCCATGGAGAGACGATGACAATCTATGTAACAATGACAATATGTTATCCTGAAAGTTATTGTTGATGTCCTTGTAGAGACGATGACAATCTATGTAACAATGACAATATGTTATCCTGGATGTTATTGTTGATGTCCTTGTAGAGACGATGACAATCTATGTAACAATGACAATATGTTATCCTGAAAGTTATTGTTGATGTCCTTGTAGAGACGATGACAATCTATGTAACAATGACAATATGTTATCCTGGATGTTATTGTTGATGTCCTTGTAGAGACGATGACAATCTATGTAACAATCACAATATGTTATCCTGGATGTTATTGTTGATGTCCTTGTAGAGACGATGACAATCTATGAAACAATCACAATATGTTATCCTGAATGTTATTGTTGATGTCCTTGTAGAGACGATGAACAGAGCTCTCAGTGTAGCTCATCAGTTAAGTTTAAAGGATTGGGTGCATCTAAAATTGCGTTTAATATCCGCCGTGCAGATCGTTGGGCATTATTTCTCATATACAGACGAGGATGAGGCACATATAATGTGATTCTGCTAGACACAGACGCCTGTCTTGGTGTGTTATGTTTTGGCTTATTGACAATGAAATCGTTGCAGTTATACAGATACAAACACATGGTTGCAGTTATACAGATACAAACGAATGGTTGCAGTTATATAGATACAAACAAATGGTTGCAGTTATACAGATACAAACAAATGGTTTCAGTTATACAGATACAAACAAATGGTTGCAGCTATACAGATACAAACAAATGGTTGCAGTTATACAGATACAAACAAATGGTTGCAGTTATACAGATACAAACAAATGGTTGCAGTTATACAGATAGAAACAAATGGTTGCAGTTATACAGATACAAACGAATGGTTGCAGTTATACAGATACAAACACTTGGTTGGAAATCTGCGGTACAAGAAATATCTGCGAATCTTGCAATCAAGAAATGGTTTCGCTTCTACAGATCGCGAAATGGTTGCAGTTCTGCAGTAGAAGAAATGGTTAATATTTGGGATTTTGTAGGCTAGGAAATAGTTGCTGAATAGTTGAATAGTTCTGCATGACTAGTCTATGAAGGCACGAAGAATAACTCAGAAAATGTCTAACGGGTATAGCTGTAAAGGGAGTTAATATTCAAACATATACATAAACCAAACAACAGATACACTTGCAGCAACTTGCTAAGATCAAGTAAGAGATGATCCCTTTCTGTTGTGTCAGCACATTCATCATAAACATGGTATGCGTCATCATTTATTTCAACTGAGAAATATCCGCTCTATTGTCTCGCAGTTCGTGCACATCCAAATGTATCCAGCTCTAAAACACGCCTGCCACTGTCGGAGATGTTGAACTTGGAGCGATGTAATCACAAACAAGCATGTTATATATAGCATATAAGTTCCCACATTGTGTTGTCAGTGCCAAACATGGTCACTTATGATTCAGCATAAGAGGAAGCTTGTCACCACAGAGATGAGATATCGGAGAAAAGCTGTTGGTGTGACCACAAAAGACAGAATTAGAAGTGATGTCATAAAAAGTGTAGGCATTGAATCATTCCTAAGCTACATACAGAAACAACAAATAAATTGGTTTTCCCCATCTAGAAAGAATTATGTGTAATTTATTACCATAGTATACATTAAACGAGGAGAAGGAAGAAGAGCAAGAGGAAGACCCAGAGTAAGAGGGACAGACAACATTTGTTTAAAAAACCGCCACAACTTCGATTGATAACGGTTGCAGCCGCCTGCATAGCGAGAACCAGAACTGAGTACCTTCTTCGATACCCGGGTATATCAGGAAGTAAAGATGAGGAATAAGCAACAAGGGAAATCTACATTGATGTGAATACCATCTCAGTGATAGTTGAAATGTTCGATTATTTCAATAACTTCTGTGTTGTTTTATGAACTTTAAAACTGAAGCTACATTTATTATTCGTTGCAAATAGGACAATTCACTCAGGCCATCCAATCTTGGGGTAATCGATCGCTTTAGTTGCAGCTCAAACCTGATACATGTACTTTCAGAACCTGATAGGAGCGCCCTAACTTCAGTATTCAAGAACATATGGAAAGAACCGATTAATTTTATTAGTGACTGTATTGAAGAGAAAACGATAGTACTGGCTAGGACGTAAATTATAAAAGATAATTGAAAGCATGGTAGATAGGCTTTGATCTAGAAACTCACAAAGAAATACAAACAGAATAAGAACGAGGCTTTCGCTGAGGACAAGATTAGAAGCAGGTGTAAAAAACATAGGGCTGGAAATGTCTAGACTATACAGGAAAACCTGGGTGAGCGGGTGACTTATGTTCTAAGATGACCTCTGAACTACACGGATGTAGTGTCCACGATGACCCCTGCTCTACATTTAGTAGTCGAATGTAACAGAAACACAGCGTTCGTTAAAACATGAGATTTCCGTAGATTCTTTACAAATGTTACAGTAAATCTTGATAACGTTGTTGAGCTGACATTAATATTTGAATGTTGAGGTGTACATGAAGTAATGAGTATTGAAATGGATAATGAATGTGTTCGTGTGGCTACAGGGGCTTCTACGGCGTGGTGAGAAAAGAATAGAGCCACTGTTACCTGCCACGCATGTCGTAAGAGGCGGCTAAGGAGGTTTGGAATTGTCACTTGTGGATTCGAGTAGACATGTACGAAACGACCTTGTCAAAAGAACATATCAGTGCATTTTGGGAAATGTTGTGACAAGTGGTGGAGCGGGTATGGGAAATTCGTGACTTCAATGAAACTAGTTCAATGGATAGAGTGGAATAGTAAGACTCTATTCCGGATGGAACGAGGTGCCCACACGTGGTATCCATAAAGTATATATTTTGGTTTGCGGCCGTCCTTCATACTATGTAAGTGGCCAAGTCAACGTAACCTCCTGTGTTTGAGCAACGTGTAGATGTTCGGGAGGTCTGTGCGAGTACGACCTTCACGTTTGTCACGTTATCCTTCACGTGATATCAAGAAAACTGCGCTGACGTCGCATATGGTATGCATTTAACATTCTCTCTTGCTTTGCGTAAGTTGTCCATGATTGTCTGTCATATTAAAGGATACTAATGATGCAGGCGTTGTAAACTGTGCCCTTTATTTTAGTTGTCTTAGTTTTAGTTGTTCTAGTAGTCACAAAGTAATATTCGCTTGTGACTAGAACACACGAGTGTTTGTTCTATCAGTCTCATTATAATATTATCTGATTGCTGCCAGAGTTGTCTTGTATTTACAAGTCACTTTATCAATTGCAGTTCAAGATCGAAGACGACTACTGCGGCGAGACAGACTCCAACCAGCCCATTGCTGGCACTCAGCCCATTAAGAACTACCCAGTCCTGACCTTCCCTGCAGGCACACCCCGCCTCAGCTCGATTATTGTCACCACCACTCATCATTACACCGTGGCGTTTGTGGGCACCAAAGATGGCAAAGTTATCAAGGTAAACGTCACAATCATCATAGCAGGAATACAATGCAGCAAGGCTCTAATCTTGACGTCCCACATCTCTAAATCATCATTATGTTCCTCCTTTTAAAAAATGCCTTATATTTTAAAAAAAAATTCAAACATGCTTTTACTATTTAAAGAATCATAATTATTAAAATAAAATATTGTCACATTAATTTTAAAAGAGAAGTTAAAAATACACTTGTCCAAGAAATTGTCAAATTTATCCAAAATGTTGACAGATTTATCCACAAATATATCGCATTTGTTTAATAAAAATGTTCAAAATAATTGCTTTTAAATGCATGTGCCAGATTGTGAATATTTCAAATGTTGCATCCAAATGTAACTCTCTTATACTTTCTTGATATCAATCAAATTCCTCTACATCTCATGTTTGAATGCAACGTTTCTATATTTGTGTGTTGTTTCACTTTATATAATTATGTTTCAATGCATAGCTCCAGCGTTTGTGTTTCATTTGCCACAGTCTCCCTTCTCTAGATCATGGGCGCCAACCATCTTGACTGTGCGCTGGCTCGGCTGTGGTTGTCACAGTCTCCCTTCTCTAGATCATGGGCGCCAACCATCTTGGCTGTACGCTGGCTCGGCTGTGGTTGTCACAGTCTCCCTTCTCTAGATCATGGGCGCCAACCATCTTGGCTGTACGCTGGCTCGGCTGTGGTTGTCACAGTCTCATCTGGACTACAGTCGGATCGAGTGTTTCAGCAAAGTGGAGGCCTGACTACATTTGTTAGGACAGTGATTCTTGAGCACGCTTACTGATCATGAAGTCTATACCGGATGGCGCGGGGGTATAGAGATTATGCTGCTCGTGACGGCCGTTACATCGACCCGCAAGTGCCCATCTTGAGCTGCGCGCCATCTGTATAGTTTAATGCGGCACATTCAATATAAGTGATTACAAACGTGAAAACGCGCAATTATACAGAACGCAACACGTCCAATGGAAGAGTATCGACCATCGGGATGAACACTTTGTTGGTTGCTGGAACGGGGGCTGAGTGGATACGGTGATGACCACCCACTTGCAGTAAAGCCATTCTGTTCTAGTCTACAAGCCTATACATAGACATAGCTACGTTTATCTTGTTTGTGTGTCATTTAAAATAAAAAAGCTTGTTTTTTGTGTTTTATTTCTGATTTCTTTTCAAACAGGTATCAGTTGAGTCGAATACATCAACGAACATTTACGAGACTGTATCTGTGGTGCCTGATCAAGCCATTGAGGCAGATACACGTTTTGATGACGACGAGAATCACCTGTACGTCCTGACACAGAAGAAGGTAAGACAAGATGTATTAAGGCATAGGTTGTTTGAGATTGTGAGGACATATATGTTTGCGATGTGAGGACATATAGGTTGTAGATGATATGAAGACATATAGGTTGTATGAGATGTCAGCATATATGTTGTATGCGATGTGAGGACATATAGGTTGTAGATGATGTGAAGACAGAGACTGTAGATGATGTGAGAACATATAGGTTGTAGACGGTTATTTTGTTAATGAAAACAACTAGAAGTAAATATGCACTGATTTACTGAAAGCGAAAGGCAAATAAAAGGCTAGGGAAGTAGTCCCAAAAATATGTAGGTTGAAGACAGATCCACTGGACTTTAAGGTGTAAAGCCCGATGCAATGCAATGCTTTAATAAACAAGCAAAGTAGAGGTGACTTTGTTTTAAATGAGCTAGTTATCAGGCTTGCCAGCAATCATGAACTGTCAGTAATCACATAACAGGAGACAATGGGATGTAGTCGATGGATAGAAACAGTAAATAGATAATGACGGACGGTAGATAGATAGAAATAGTAGATAGAAAGAAACAGTAATATATATGTATATAAAGAGTAATTAGGTACAGTTGGAAATCAGAATGGAGACAATGGATTTTCCTAGCATGAGTTTCCCACGTTGTGACAAAACAGTTGTCAATTGTCCACTCAGAGCCAGACATACAACTGTGAGTACTCCATATGAGACAGACACCAGCACTTCATATTGAGACAGACACGACTGCCAGCACTCCATATTGAGACAGACACAACTGTCGACACTCAATATTGAGACAGACACAACTGTCGACACTCTATATTGAGACATACACGACTGTCGGCACTCTATATTGAGACAGAAACGACTGTCAGCACTCTATATTGAGACAGACATGACTGTCAGCATTCCATATTGAGACAGACACGACTGTCAGCACTCTATATTGAGACAGACACGACTGTCAGCATTCCATATTGAGACAGACACGACTGTCAGCACTCTATATTGAGACAGACACGACTGTCAGCACTCCATATTGAGACAGACACGACTGTCAGCACTCTATATTGAGACAGACACGACTGTCAGCATTCCATATTGAGACAGACACGACTGTCAGCACTCTATATTGAGACAGACACGACTGTCAGCATTCCATATTGAGACAGACACGACTGTCAGCACTCTATATTGAGACAGACACGACTGTCAGCACTCTATATTGAGACAGACACGACTGTCAGCACTCTATATTGAGACAGACACGACTGTCAGCACTCTATATTGAGACAGACACGACTGTCAGCACTCTATATTGAGACAGACACGACTGTCAGCACTCCATATTGAGACAGACACGACTGTCAGCACTCTATATTGAGACAGACACGACTGTCAGCACTCCATATGAGACAGACACGACTGTCAGCATTCCATATTGAGACAGACACGACTGTCAGCATTCCATATTGAGACAGACACGACTGTCAGCATTCCATATTGAGACAGACACGATATGGCAGAACCATTGTCTGTTTGGACTTGATACTCGACCACCACCCGTCAGCAGTCTCCAGAGGTAAGACAGAAAATGTAGATCTACAAGATGTCTTAATTAAATAGCAAACGATGAGTAGGTAATGAGACAGAGTATTGATTTACATACTACATGTCTCATGGTAGTCTAGTGGCACCATGTCTCATGGTAGTCTAGTGGCACCACGTTGGTCCCAGTGCTGTAAGTACCTGCGTTCAAAGCCCACCAGAAACGGTGATATTTTTTAAATCTAAGGAAAAATTAGTCCGTGGTTTCTTTGTGATGTTACCCTCCCCTGGTCTCTTGGGTAGTGAGATTCTCTATCAGCAGACCCACACTGCAAGGATATCATAGATGTATATCAATACTGGGCCTTCTATATCAGCAGACCCACACTGCAAGGATATCATAAATGTATATCAATACTGGGTCTTCTATATCAGCAGACCCACACTACAAGGATGATATATAGGTTTATCAATACTAGGTCTTCTATATCAGCAGACCCACACTTCATGGATATCGTAGATGTATATCAATACTAGGTCTTCTATATCAGCAGACCCACACTTCATGGATATCGTAGATACATTAATGGCTAACATATTCTATCTAACGAGAATACATTGATACCGAACATGTCGAGGACTAGAGGTTGCATTGATCTAACACAAATATTCAAGCTCTTCCTCATTTAAGTCAGAAGCAAACGTTGCTAGAAATGGAGCAGTCGCCATTTAGAATGTCTCTCACACACCAAATAAGGAATGCATCAGACCCGTATGATTAACTCCCTTTGTTCCCCAAACGGAAATGGCTTCTGCCTTTCTCCCCCGTCTTCCTCTGCTGCAAACAGCGGGCTATGGAGAAACCAATTTCACTCTCTATTGTGTCCTCTTTAGTGCCGCCTCTGCCCTTTGTAATAAAGAATATTTGGTGCCCCCATTAAACGGAAACAGGGTCGGCGCTCATCTGTCCCGGACGCGAATGGGCTTAATTTCCTGCTGTTTGATTGGTCCAGATGATATATTTCATTTAACCCCATGCGCCCTGTGGCCAAGATGTGCGGTGTTCACTAATTGTATCATCTGTCACACAATTTTTTCATTCCGGTGTCACATGATGGGCTTAAACGACATGTAGTGATCGATAATGGTTGGCAGCATCATTATCACGTGCCGTGCTGGCGATCATGTATCGCCATATTGCGGTTTTCTTTGTCTTCTGTTGTTAATCATGTCATTTTTATTGATTATTTCCATTAATGCTCTGTGCAATGATGATCATATCTCTCTCTTTCTCGCTCTCTTTTATCATCAGTGTTCAATACTTCTCTGTTTCTTTGTTATCATGTATGCAGTACTTCTCTCTCTCTCTCTCTCTCTCTCTCTCTCTCTATCTATCTCTCTCTCTCTCTCATGTATTCAATACTTCTCCATCTCTGCCTGCTATCTCTCTTCATCTCTCTCTCTCATCACGTGTTCAGTATCTCTCTATCTCTTTTTTATATCATGTGATCAGTACTTCTCTCTCTCATTTATGTGTTTAGTTTCTTTTGCTTTCTCCTTATCTGTGTTCATTATTTCATCTCTCTCTCTCTCTCTCTCTCTCTCTCTCTCTCTCTCTCGTGTATGTGTTTAGAACCCTTTATCCCCTATCTCCTCCTCCTTCTCTCTCTCCCCCCCAGGAGCTTATTTAGTCTGTGACTTTTGCCTCGTCACTTTACTTGTCACATAACATTTCAACGCTCTTCTATGCCGAGCCTAGAGCTTTCAGCTGTTTGTAAGAAGGCACTCGCCATAGAGCGACCCACTGCACACGAACATGTCTCAGAAAGTGCAATTATGCGTGCATGGATTTGATGACTCGTCATTTTGACACGCGTGCTGACTTGGACATCTGCCATGTCTGAAAACGGCGATAATTGCTTCTGTCAATCACGTAATACGTGTTATTTGACGTTACACCAGACCGGCGTTAGAGCAGGGAAATCAAAGGAGGAGGGAGGGAGTGGGAGGAGATACAAGGAGGAACTTCTGGACAGCTGCAAAGAGGGAGCTATTAGTTAAATCAAAGAGTTATCGCTCGTGTCTCCTCAATGTTTTACTCCATCAGCGGGTGTGGGTGGCAGTCGTAAATGTTACCTTTATTTCTTGATCAAATAAACAATTGGTTTGGAGGACTAAACTGATTAAAAACAAAAACACACACACTTCTACTAGTGTCCTTCTACTAGCTGCTTCGTAACATTTGATGTTTAATTTACATGTTCTTTCCAGCTCTACTTGCGGTCTCTCATAGTATTCACTATGTGTATTTTTTTATATTTGTGCATATATTCATTATTTCTTCTTTTGTTGTTGATGATCTCTCGTCTCATCTTGCTGATTTATTCTATTTACCTCCCATTTGCTAACTTTTATTAAGAATGTGTGCGTGTATTTGTTTTGGTTTTTTTTCTGAGAAAAAACGGGGGGCGGGTGTATTGTTCAATAGTAACAATATGTTACGTAGTAATACAGGCTGTAATATGTGCTACCATATGTGCTACCATATGTATACATGTGTAAGCACATTATAAACAACAGTTAATGGTACGCTTCTTAATCATCAGTAGCCGCTGTCATTCTGGTTTCAGCATAACTGATAACCAACGTGCGACCGAGAGGAAGTCAACACAGCGCTAAATATGCATATGCTGAATTATATGAAGTGTATTCTGAAGATATACAGAGAGATAACAAAAACTGATGTTTAGTAAACTGCTGGAATCGGCTTAATGTTGATCACTTCATGTCCACACTCTCACATACACACACCAGGTTTCCATATTTGCCATTTAGCCACCAACATCGGCTTCGAAAGGCAGGGCTAACTAACATTAATGCTGTGGTAGGATAGAGAACCAGTACAGAGTGAAGAGTTAATATGCCCATCCTTAGTTTAGTGCAATACTCCTCTCTCTCTCTCTCTCTCTCTCTCTCTCTCTCTCTCTCCATACAGGTACAGGTTCTCTTGTCTGGTACAGATTGTCTTGTCTGGTACAGATTGTCTTGTCTGGTACAGATTCTCTTTTCTGGTACAAGTTCTCTTGTCTGATGCAGATTCTCTTGTCTGATACAGGTTCTCTTGTCTGGTACAGATTCTCTTGTCTGATACAGATTATCTTGTCTGATACAGGTTCTCTTGTCTGATACAGATTCTCTTGTCTGATACAGATTGTCTTGTCTGGTACAGGTTCTCTTGTCTGGTACAGGTTCTATTGTCTGGTACAGGTTCTCTTGTCTGATACAGATTGTCTTGTCTGGTACAGGTTCTCTTTCTGGTACATATTCTCTTGTCTGATACAGATTCTCTTGTCTGATACAGATTGTCTTGTCTGGTACAGGTTCTCTTGTCTGGTACATATTCTCTTGTCTGGTACAGGTTCTCTTGTCTGGTACATATTCTCTTGTCTGATACAGATTCTCTTGTCATTCTTTCCAGACGAGCAAACCATTTCATGTGTTATCACAGTATGTAGTTCATGCCCAGTCTCTCTCTCTTCGCTCATCATTTCCTGTCTCTTCTAGTCCATATAAGCGCTTTTGGCACATCATTGTTTAAAGTATTTCTCCCATCATCATCGTCAGGTCACATGCTCTTTGCAGAACGGTGCATTCCCCACATCCCGTTTGAAAGAATCTTTGTCTCTAGCCAGATCTCCCACAGTACGTTACATTCCCCACATCCTGTTTGAAAGAATCTCTGTCTCTAGCCAGATCTCCCACAGTACGTTACATTCCCCACATCCAGTTTGAAAGAATCTCTGTCTCTAGCCAGATCTCCCACAGTACGTTACATTCCCCACATCCTGTTTGAAAGAATCTCTGTCTCTAGCAGATCTCCCACAGTACGTTACATTCCCCACATCCTGTTTGAAAGAATCTCTGTCTCTAGCCAGATCTCCCACAGAACGTTACATTCCCCACATCCTGTTTGAAAGAATCTCTGTCTCTAGCCAGATCTCCCACAGAACGTTACATTCCCCACATCATGTTTGAAAGAATCTCTGTCTCTAGCCAGATCTCCCACAGAACGTTACATTCCCCACATCCTGTTTGAAAGAATCTATGTCTCTAGCCAGATCTCCCACGGTACGTTACATTCCCCACATCCTGTTTGAAAGAATCTCTGTCTCTAGCCAGATCTCCCACTTCTTCTGTTGTCACACGCTCAAGTCTCCTTGATGTCTTGAAACCACATTCCTCTCGGTCAGCTCGTGATGCGTCGCCCAGGAGCCATATCCTCCATTATTGTTCTTTCCAGGAGACAAATAATAATAAATGAATATTATTATGGAGGACAACATCCGTGGTGATAGATCAAGGGAAGAGGTATGTTTACAGCACTCGGAAAAATTAAAATCACAAATAATCAACAACAACAACAAAATATCTATAGACAGTCCGAAGCGGGATCTAACTCATACTCATCGACACAGCAGCTTACCACGAGTAACAAACGCTTGAGCACACGACCAACTCTGCTATCTGATTAGATAGCTATCATTGGCGATGTCTTTCATGCAGGTGTACTCGTGACTATAGCGTAGGGTTCCCAACATAGTTCAGGAATAAATTGTATATGTGTTTTCCTATTAAGAGAAGTATCTACTAGATAGGGTAGGGCTGAATACTTGCGTTGCAGACAAACAGTTACAGGACGAAACAGAACGAATAGTAGTTTCTAGTGGTTTAAACTGGAGATAAATAATAATAAATGAATATTATTATAGAGGGAAACTTCCGAGACGATAGATCAGCGAGATAACTGGCGGCTAAATGGACACCCTCTACTAGACAATCTTAATCCAAACGTTGCGCTACCAAAGGCAGACCTAGACGCAAGAGCAATAACCAAAAAAAATAATAATCTCTGCTGAGGTGAAATATGTTAGACAAATGACGGGAAACAGCCTGAGAGATAAGATCAGAAATGAAGAACTGAGAGAAAAGCTAGCATTAATTCTCATTTAGAATACATAAATAAAATACAGATAAATAATTAGGCCACGTGATAAAGCAGAGAGATCAAAGCACAACACAACGAGCTTTCAATGAATGTTGCGAGAACACCAGACCCAAGGGCCAACCACGAAAAAAAGATGGATTGACGAATATTAGAAACACTAGGTAACATAACAGTAACAGAGGCAAACAAAAGTGCAAAGACCGCAAATTATATATCCCCCTCGACGCTGAAAGGCAAATGAGGAAGGCTAGTAGAAGAATTGTATATATATGTTTATATAGTCATTTCTCTGCCAGCTGCTTGTCGCGAACTCCAGATATGGTTGTCATTATTTCGTTTTATTATCTTTTTTTTTGTGCAATTTATATTCAGCGTGGCTAATGTGGATGAGATAAACTTTATCTCCCGTCTCCACGTATATAGCTCCAAATTATATCACTTTGCTATATTTCTCCTTTATTTCTCTCAGTTGCCTCCATCTTTCTTTATTTCCTTGTTTTTTTTATTTCCTTGTTTCTTTCTTTCTTTTTATTCTTTCTTTCTTTTTATTCTTTCTTTTTATTCTTTCTTTTTCTTTCTTTCCTTCTTTTTTCTTTTTTTTCCCTTTCTTTCTTTTTTTTCTGTCTCCTTAATCATGTTCTGATCCTCTGTCACTCGTTCTTGTCATGCATACATGCTTAAAGTGCGGGATGTGGTATCCATCTCCAAGGTCTTGTCCAACTCCCTCTGCTGCCTTCAGTATTACCTGCATCGCCATCACGAAGAGTATGGGCGAGATTGTACAGCCCATCGCAATACCGACTTGTAATTTGATCCAATCGGTCGTATATTCCGCTGTGGGAAAAACGCACAGTGAAGCCGGTACAATACAGTCTGTGCATGGCGGTCACACTCTGGGGTACACGGTACATTCGGAGAGCCTGGCAAGTCATCTGATGTGGTGTTGGCAAGGTCCAACAATATGACGTCTTGATCTAGATTCTCGGTCTTTGCGAGATCTCTGTATCGCCTCCCATATCATTGTCGCGTGCTGCAAGCATCCGGGAACACCAGGGACTCCCCCCATATCATTGTCGCGTGCTGCAAGCATCCGGGAACACCAGGGACTCCCCCCCATATCATTGTCGCGTGATCCAAGCATCCGGGAACACCAGGGACTCCCCCCATATCATTGTCGCGTGCTCCAAGCATCCGGGAACACCAGGGACTCCTCCCTTCTGTATGACACTATCTATGTACCCATTCTCCTCTCATATCATTGTCGCGTGCTCCAAGCATCCGGGAACACCAGGGACTCCCCCCTTCTGTATGGCAGTATCTATGTACCCGTTCTCCATGAGGTACGAGGTGAGTCTCCTTGCCATTACAGAGAAGAATACTTTACCTTCCACTTCAGTAGGGAGATTGGTCTGAACTGTGTAATCTCATTTGAGTTCAGTTCCTTTGGAATGTACACGCCATTGGCCGTCTTCCACTCCTGGCTTACAATCTGCCTCTTCCATGCACTCCTGAGCAGCCGGTGCAGTCGCTTCAGTACCTCTGGGCATCTTTTATAGTCCAGGTACGGCACGCTGCTTGGACCAGGGACTGAGTTGTTGCGGGCTCTGTGAACTACATTTATCACTTTTTGTAGCGTCGGAGACCTATCATTGAGTGGGGAGCTAGAGTGCTCCGCCACATCAGACCTGTCATGGACCTAATCGGTTCGTCTCTCTGGCTATCCTAGTAGGTCTCTCTCTGATGTTTCTCCACCTCTTCCTTGCCGGCTATCCAAGTAGGTCTCTCTCTGATGTTTCTCCACCTCTTCCTTGCCGGCTATCCTAGTAGGTCTCTCTCTGATGTTTCTCCACCTCTTCCTTGCCGGCTATCCTAGTAGGTCTCTCTCTGATGTTTCTCCACCTCTTCCTTGCCGGCTATCCTAGTAGGTCTCTCTCTGATGTTTCTCCACCTCTTCCTTGCCGGCTATCCTAGTAGGTCTCTCTCTGATGTTTCTCCACCTCTTCCTTGCCGGCTATCCAAGTAGGTCTCTCTCTGATGTTTCTCCACCTCTTCCTTGCCGGCTATCCTAGTAGGTCTCTCTCTGATGTTTCTCCACCTCTTCCTTGCCGGCTATCCAAGTAGGTCTCTCTCTGATGTTTCTCCACCTCTTCCTTGCCGGCTATCCAAGTAGGTCTCTCTCTGATGTTTCTCCACCTCTTCCTTGCCGGCTATCCTAGTAGGTCTCTCTCTGATGTTTCTCCACCTCTTCCTTGCCGGCTATCCAAGTAGGTCTCTCTCAGATCTTTCTCCAACTCTTCTTTGCTGGCTGCCAAGCGTATTAGTAGACAAACACCAGACATGTCAAGAGTTGTTAACCCCCTACTGCCCATACCAAAACAGACTCCCTGGACAGAGGAATCAGGATTATCAATACAAATACGGACAGACTTGAAAGGAATAGTTGACAAAGAAGAACAGAATAGTCTACAGCGAAAAACAATAGCTCTCAGTTTCCTGGATGAAGAATACCCACAAGACCTATGGATTCGTGTGTACACAGATGGATCAGCACAGAATGCAGTAAAGAATGGAGGCGGTGCATATATAGAGTACCCAAATAACACTAGGGATATGAATAAAATAGCAACAGGGAAATATTGTCACAATTATGATGCAGAAATACAAGCAATAAAGTTGGCAATAGAAAAACTGCTGAACAGTAATCTTAGCCCACAGCCTGTAGTGTTTTTGACAGATGCAAGATCAGTACTCCAGGCACTACAATCCATAAAATTACCACATCTGCAGACCTTATTGACTGAACTTTGCAAGCACCACAGGGTTGCCCTGCAGTGGATCCCATCTCACTGTGGAATACCAGGAAATGAGAAAGCAGATCAGTTGGCAAAGGAAGGTTCAACAGGCGCACAACTAGATACACCGGTTACATACCATCATAAGAAACAGATAATCAAATTAATCAGAGGACCACAAGCCCCAAATCAGGATGCCTTTCATAATATGAATAGATATGAACAAGTTATCATTATACGCCTAAGAACAGGACACAATCGACTCCATAGTCACATGTATACAAAATTCAAGATCGGCACCTCAACTACTTGTACATGTGGACAGGCGCCCCAGACTAATGAACGCATACTTCAAGACTGCACTGAATATAGTAGACTAAGGGAAATCCATTGGCCTATAGATACAACACTACAGACAAAATTATATGGGCCACTGCAAGAATTACAAAAGACAGTAAAATTTATACAGGAAACGACATTGCAGATATAGACAATACTTCAGGCGAACGAAAGATAGATAGATAGATTCCTTGCTGGCTGTCCGAGTAAGTCTCTCTCAGATGTTTCTCCAGCTCTTCCTTGCTGGCTATCCGAGTAAGTCTCTCTCATGTTTTTCCCCAACTCTTCCTTGCTGGCTATCCGAGTAAGTCTCTCTCTGATATTTCTCCAGCTCTTCCTTGCTGGCTATCCGAGTAAGTCTCTCTCTGATATTTCTCCAGCTCTTCCTTGCTGGCTATCCGAGTAAGTCTCTCTCTGATATTTCTCCAGCTCTTCCTTGCTGGCTATCCGAGTAAGTCTCTCTCTGATATTTCTCCAGCTCTTCCTTGCTGGCTGTCCGAGTAAGTCTCTCTCTGATATTTCTCCAACTCTTCCTTGCTGGCTGTCCGAGTAAGTCTCTCTCTGATATTTCTCCAGCTCTTCCTTGCTGGCTGTCCGAGTAAGTCTCTCTCAGATATTTCTCCAACTCTTCCTTGCTGGCTGTCCGAGTAAGTCTCTCTCAGATATTTCTCCAGCTCTTCCTTGCTGGCTGCTCAAGTAAGTCTCTCTCAGATATTTCTCCAGCTCTTCCTTGCTGGCTGTCCGAGTAAGTCTCTCTCAGATGTTTCTCCATCTCTTCCTTGCTGGCTGTCAATGTTCCAGGTCTTGTTGCTTCCAATAGCTCCTTCGCAAACTTGAACGTATCCCTGAAGAACGTTTCCCTGGCACTCTTGGATGCTTCCCTTTTCCGATATAATCTTTCTGCTCTACCCAGTTTCTGATGTTTTGATGTTAGATGCTGCCACACCTGGTGTAATGCTTCCTTCCCCGCTTCCGTAGCTCACTTGAATTGTTTCCTGCATGGTTTTTCTGCCTTCTAATCTCTTCTATTTGTTTTTGTCGTCTGCTTTTCTGTGGTATCGTGCCGAATTCCTTGACGCAATAATAATAGACCACTTCGCCTATACTTTCAAGCTTCTGGGACAAGTTCAGCCGTTTAAGGTGGTGGTCTGTGGCTTTTTTTGCTAGCGGACTTGTCAAACTTCTCCCAGACTACATTGACGCAGGTGGCACGAAACATGATATTTTCTCTCTTCCCTGAGGTGAGCGATTTCATCATCGGACTGCTCGACTTGAATAGTCTCAGTTTATGGATTGTCTTCTAAGATATTCTGACGTCTTATCTGTGCATTAACTCCTAAGATCTTCTGACGTCTTATCTGTGCATTAACTCCTAAGATCTTCTGACGTCTTATCTGTGCATTAACTCCTAAGATCTTCTGACGTCTTATCTGTGGATTGTATCCTAAGATCTTCTGACGTCTTATCTGTGGATTGTATCCTAAGATCTTCTGACGTCTTATCTGTGGATTGTATCCTAAGATCTTCTGACGTCTTATCTGTGGATTGTATCCTAAGATCTTCCGACGTCTTATCTGTGGATTGTATCCTAAGATCTTCCGACGTCTTATTTGTGGATTGTATCCTAAGATCTTCCGACGTTTTATTTGTGGATTGTATCCTAAAATCTTCCGACGTCTTATTTGTGGATTGTCTCCTAAAATCTTCTACGTCTTATCTATGCATTAACTCCTAAGATCTTCTGACGTCTTATTTGTGGAGTGACTCCTAAGATCATCCGACGTCTTATCTGTCGAGACAGTGCAATGTTGAGCTACTGATGCTGTACTCCCACGCCTCTTCTTCGTTCTGTATATTTCCATTCCTTCCACAGCTGCATTGGTGCTCCAGCCGTTGTGACTGAAATCGCAATCCGTTGGTCGGTTCTAGCCGTCTCCGTAAAATCGCTGTGTGATTCACACCCCCCCCCCCCTCCTTTTTCGGTGAATCTTGGGGGTTTTTATGAATAGACTTTATTAGTACCATCATTTATAGCCCAACTGTGCAGAAAGAACAGTGCACGAACTCCGTATAACTAGTTCTTCTATATCTTTAAATCTCGATGTCACTTTCGTTATCGGTTCATACACTTCTTTCTTTTCCCATTAGTTCTGTATTTACAGTTTTTCTCCGACGTCCCCCCGCCTCTCCCCCCTCCCCTCTCTCTCTCTTTCTCACTCTATCTCATAAGAATGTGTGCTGGTGGGTGGATGCGTGTCCGTTTATAGGCTGTCTTTACTTTTTTAAACTGTCTTTTTTAAATCTCATTTATTCTTCCCTGTATTCTTTCTGTCTTCGTTGCTGTGTTAATCTCTCTTTCTCTCACCCACACACACACACACCCTCTCTCTGTCTGTGATTAGAGATTTACAAAGAGGGAAGAGATTATAAAAAAAAAAAGCAAATCATGACGCTATCGGCTGTAATGTAACAAGCTTGAACTAATTTGTATGATATCTTGACTGGCTTATGTTGCTTAGCTCAGGATCTCATGTCACGGCCAGTCCAGAAACCCCTGGCTTACTTCCTGTGACTGAGACCCCACAACTCTGTTGTGACATTCCCAGTATTGCTGCTTCTGGTGGCACTGCGTGTCTGTAGCGCTTCCTTGTTGCAGCAGTTGGCTCGTCTCTATGAGAGAGTCCCTATGGAGATATCTCCAGTAGTAAACTGTACACAGCGCCGCATAAGTGAAGCAGAGGACACGTTTACAATTTCGAGTAGCTCTCACATCGAAAAGATGGGGGGGGGGGGGGGGGGGGGCGGGTTGGTCACGATGCGAGACGCCGGCCTCGAGACAGAGAGGTTGTAGGTTCAAATCCCGTCTGCGCCAGTTGGGATTTTTAAAAATGATTTCTCTCTGCAGCAACCACCGCTGGTCTCAGCAGCGAGACCCGGCTTGAAACGTCAATCACTCATCGACGAAAAAAAATGTGAGTACCTCCGAAGACGGAGTTATCTGCCTGTGCGGCGAGGGACCCCTGTGCACACAGCTGCCAGGGAAAAACGGATTAACACGCAAAATTCAGTTCCTAGTCTCTAGGGACTTCGTCAGAGGTAAAAGCTGGCGAACGTAAAAAATAAAAATAAAAAACATTGAAAAGATGACAAAGGAATGGATGAAACTGAACATGTTGTGCGCGCACACACACACGCACGCGCGCACTCTCTCTCTCACACACACAGTGTTACAGTGCGTCCCCATCTAGCAGCAGTAGAGTTGGAAGTTGTCAGCGACCCACAAGTGATGGCTTGCGCCAGGATCGGTGAACTAGACAGACCATACTCCACGTCTTCTCGGTTCCTCCAGAAACAGACTAACCGGTATGGCAGCTATACTTCCAACTACAACACGATGTATCTACGCCCATTTAACGCCCTTTTACGGGATAAGGATTAAGAGGTTTAACCTTTAGTCATCGGATGAACGCAAAGAACAACCACTTTCCTAAGTCGCGACTTCCTATTTGTAAAAGCCAAGTAACGTGCGTGAGACTTCGTTCATAAAAGCCAAGTAACGTGCGTGAGACTTCGTTCATAAAAGCCAAGTAACGTGCGTGAGACTTCGTTCATAAAAGCCAAGTAACGTGCGTGAGACTTCGTTCATAAAAGCCAAGTAACGTGCGTGAGACTTCGTTCATAAAAGCCAAGTAACGTGCGTGAGACTTCGTTCATAAAAGCCAAGTAACGTGTGACGCCCATCCATAATAACAAATTCACGTGTGACGCATATCCATAACAACAAAGTCACGTGTGACACCCATTCATAACAACAAAATCACATGTGACGTCCATACATAATAACTAAATCACGTATGACGCGCATGTATAACAACAAAGTCACGTGTGGCGCACATTCATAATAAGTCATGCGTGACTCGCATCTATAACAACTAAGTCATGCGTGACTCGCATCTATAACAGCTAAGTCACGTGTGACTGGCATCTATAACAACTAAGTCACGTGTGACTCGCATCTATAACAACTAAGTCACGTGTGACTCGCATCTATAACAACTAAGTCACGTGTGACTCGCATCTATAACAACTAAGTCACGTGTGACTGGCATCTATAACAACTAAGTCACATGTGACTGGCATCTATAACAACTAAGTCACGTGTGACTGGCATCTATAACAACTAAGTCACGTGTGACTGGCATCTATAACAACTAAGTCAGGTGTGACTGGCATCTATAACAACTAAGTCACATGTGACTGGCATCTATAACAACTAAGTCACGTGTGACTGGCATCTATAACAACTAAGTCACGTGTGACTGGCATCTATAACAACTAAGTCAGGTGTGACTGGCATCTATAACAACTAAGTCACGTGTGACTGGCATCTATAACAACTAAGTCACGTGTGACTGGCATCTATAACAACTAAGTCACGTGTGACTGGCATCTATAACAACTAAGTGCATCTATAACAACTAAATCACGTGTGACTGGCATCTATAACAACTAAGTTACGTGTGACTGGCATCTATAACAACTAAGTCCTTTGCTACGCCCATCCATAAGAACTAAGTTACATGTGGCGCGCATTCATTATAAGTTACGCGTTGCGCCCATCCATAACAACTACTTCATATGTGGCGCCCTTACTTAAAGCAGGCAATAATTTCCGACTCTATCTCTACTGTTCCAGCCAATTACAATTAAAAGCAACGGAAAACAACAATACTATTGGTGTCAATGTAATGGAACGGTAACCAGCAAGATCCAAGCAGGAAACATTTGAGGAATTATAAAGTTGTGACATTAGTAGGTGTAATCATTGAACAAAGGGTGACAGAATAAACATATACAGGACCGCTGAACAAGCAGCGTGCATGCGTACACAAACTACAAACATAACAGACGTGTCATGGTGACGTCATGTCTCTATCAGCGCTTACAGAACCTAGCTATTTGTATCAAGGCTAGATCTAACTCAAGTTCCAATGACATTTATCTAGTCAGACGACTTGACAACTTCTCTTATTATTCTTTCATCTACTTCTTCATTCTTTTTCATTATCAACTTCTATTTCTCATCATTATCATCATATTATTATTATTTGCTTCCTCGTTTGCCTTTACGTTTCGGGGAGAGATACGCCACTTAGTTTTCAGTCTGTTACTCTTCTTATCCCCTTTTATATTGTTGTGGTTCCTATCGCCAGTAATATTCCATCATTCATCTCTATCACGGTCGGCCCTTGGAACTGAGCTTCGTTTGTTGATGACTCGTGCTATAATATACATACACTTTTGTCGTATTACCCGGTCAAACTATTGTAATCGCTGTACCCATAATTTCTCCCTAACTCATCACTTCCTCTAACTCATCACTTCCTCTAACTCATCACTTCCTCTAACTCATCACCTCCTCTAACTCATCACTTCCTCTAACTCATCACTTCCTCTAACTCATCACTTCAGATATTATCATCAGTGGACCTTACTATTCCTTCCTCTAACTCATCACTTCAGATATTATCATCAGTGGACCTTACTCTTCCTCCCCCTAACTCATCACTTCATCTAACTCATCACTTCAGATATTATCATCAGTGGACCTTACTCTTCCTCCCCTAACTCATCACTTCAGATATTATCATCAGTGGACCTTACTCTTCCTCCCCTAACTCATTACTTCATCTAACTCATCACTTCAGATATTATCATCAGTGGACCTTACTCTTCTCCCCCTAACTCATCACTTCATCTAACTCATCACTTCAGATACTATCATCAGTGGACCTTACTCTTCCTCCCCTAACTCATTACTTCATCTAACTCATCACTTCAGATATTATCATCAGTGGACCTTACTCCTCCTTTTTCTAACTTATCACTTCCTCTAACTCATCACTTCAGATATTATGATCAGTGGACCTTACTCTTTCTCTCCCTAACTCATTACTTCATCTAACACATCACTTCAGATATTATCATCAGTGGACCTTACTCTTCCTCCCCCTAACTCATCACTTCAGATATTATCATCAGTGGACCTTACTCTTTCTCTCCCTAACTCATTACTTCATCTAACTCATCACTTCAGATATTATCATCAGTGGACCTTACTCTTTCTCTCCCTAACTCATTACTTCATCTAACTCATCACTTCAGATATTATCATCAGTGGACCTTACTCTTCCTCCCCTAACTCATTACTTCATCTAACGCATCACTTCAGATATTATCATCAGTGGACCTTACTCTTCTCCCCTAACTCATTACTTCATCTAACTCATCACTTCAGATATTATCATCAGTGGACCTTACTCCTCTTTTTTTTAACTTATCACTTCCTCTAACTCATCACTTCAGATATTATGATCAGTGGACCTTACTCTTTCTCTCCCTAACTCATTACTTCATCTAACTCATCACTTCAGATATTATCATCAGTGGACCTTACTCTTCCTCCCCCTAACTCATCACTTCAGATATTATCATCAGTGGACCTTACTCTTTCTCTCCCTAACTCATTACTTCATCTAACTCATCACATCAGATATTATCATCAGTGGACCTTACTCTTTCTCTCCCTAACTCATTACTTCATCTAACTCATCACTTCAGATATTATCATCAGTGGACCTTACTCTTCCTCCCCCTAACTCATCACTTCAGATATTATCATCAGTGGACCTTACTCTTCCTCCCTAGCTCATTACTTCATCTAACTCATCACTTCAGATATTATCATCAGTGGACCTTACTCTTCCTCCCCTAACTCATCACTTCAGATATTATCATCAGTGGACCTTACTCTTCCTCCCCTAACTCATCACTTCAGATATTATCATCAGTGGACCTTACTCCTCCTCCTTCTAACTTACCACTGCGGATATCATCTCCAAGCTGTTTCCTGTGATGTCTAAATTATTCCATTTCGGTTGTGGTTCTTCTTGTGATTGTTCTCAAGTCTGAACTCCCAGGTCTGCATGTTGGATGGAAGACGATATCGAAGAGTACTTACTTTGTATGAGTGGTTTTGCCTCTGACAACATATTGCGAACTGTCACGATGAGTGCAGCTGTAGGCGAACACCTAGGCCGAAACACTTGCTCGTGGGGCGTATCCTTCTGATGATCAGATTGTCTCCCGCTTCAAAGCTCTGTATAAAGAGGTTCTTATTTGTACCTTCTTGTACGTAATGATAACACGTCCGATTATCTACAAGTTTCGTGGCAAATGGAATCTGTCTCTGCTCGTTGTTCTTCTCTTTTAACACACTGAGTCACCAACATTTATGGCGTCATTGTTGCGTGCTGCATCTGCCACGTGCTTTCTAGGCGCTGGAAATAAAGGCCTCATTCTGCGGCCGCGTAGCGTGCACGGTTCTTTTATGTCATCCCTTATTAGAAGACATTGATGGAACTGCGCCAGTCTGACACACAAAGTACCAGCTGAACCTACTGCGTTATCATCTCCACACTGACGCTGCTAAATGATGCAACAAAACTGGTATGATGGTTTGCGAGGAAATGTTCACGTTAAAAACTATCACGAAATACATACCTAAAGCAGTGAGGGTTATTTTCTCTATAAATTTGTCAAGATCCAGCACAATCAATGTAGCTCTCCACCAAGTGGAGTTAGGATCTGATACCCAAGCTAGACTTTTTTTTTCTCTCTCAATCAACCCAGCCTCGAGGTTAGCTCCCTTTCTTTACTTCTTTCTTTATTTCTCCCTTCCTTCCTTCCACCCTCCCTCCCTCACACCCTCCCTTATGATTGTATCTTTCTCTCCCATGCCATATTTCCGTCCATTAATAAACATCCACTCTTGTATAGTGTTTTCTGCCATCTATGTCACTCTCCTAGCCTAATGTCTCTCCTCTATTTTACATACCCGATCATCCACTCTTGTATAGTGTTTTCTGCCATCTATGTCACTCTCCTAGCCTAATGACTCTCCTCTATTTTACATACCCGATCATCCACTCTTGTATAGTGTTTTCTGCCATCTATATCACTCTCCTAGCCTAATGTCTCTCCTCTATTTTCATACCCGATCATCCACTCTTGTATAGTGTTTTCTGCCATCTATATCACTCTCCTAGCCTAATGTCTCTCCTCTATTTTCATACCCGATCATCCACTCTTGTATAGTGTTTTCTGCCATCTATATCACTCTCCTAGCCTAATGTCTCTCCTCTATTTTCATACCCGATCATCCACTCTTGTATAGTGTTTTCTGCCATCTATATCACTCTCCTAGCCTAATGTCACTCCTCTATTTTACATACCCGATCATCCACTCTTGTATAGTGTTTTCTGCCATCTATATCACTCTCCTAGCCTAATGTCTCTCCTCTATTTTCATACCCGATCATCCACTCTTGTATAGTGTTTTCTGCCATCTATATCACTCTCCTAGCCTAATGTCTCTCCTCTATTTTCATACCCGATCATCCACTCTTGTATAGTGTTTTTCTGCCATCTATATCACTCTCCTAGCCTAATGTCACTCCTCTATTTTACATGCCCGATCATCCACTCTTGTATAGTGTTTTCTGCCATCTATATCACTCTCCTAGCCTAATGTCTCTCCTCTATTTTCATACCCGATCATCCACTCTTGTATAGTGTTTTCTGCCATCTATATCACTCTCCTAGCCTAATGTCTCTCCTCTATTTTCATACCCGATCATCCACTCTTGTATAGTGTTTTCTGCCATCTATATCACTCTCCTAGCCTAATGTCACTCCTCTATTTTACATACCCGATCATCCACTCTTGTATAGTGTTTTCTGCCATCTATATCACTCTCCTAGCCTAATGTCACTCCTCTATTTTCATACCCGATCATCCACTCTTGTATAGTGTTTTCTGCCATCTATATCACTCTCCTAGCCTAATGTCACTCCTCTGTTTTACATACCCGATCATCCACTCTTGTATAGTGTTTTCTGCCATCTATATCACTCTCCTAGCCTAATGTCACTCCTCTATTTTACATACCCGATCATCCACTCTTGTATAGTGTTTTCTGCCATCTATATCACTCTCCTAGCCTAATGTCTCTCCTCTATTTTCATACCGATCATCCACTCTTGTATAGTGTTTTCTGCCATCTATATCACTCTCCTAGCCTAATGTCACTCCTCTATTTTACATACCCGATCATCCACTCTTGTATAGTGTTTTCTGCCATCTATATCACTCTCCTAGCCTAATGTCACTCCTCTATTTTACATACCCGATCATCCACTCTTGTATAGTGTTTTCTGCCATCTATATCACTCTCCTAGCCTAATGTCACTCCTCTATTTTCATACCCGATCATCCACTCTTGTATAGTGTTTTCTGCCATCTATATCACTCTCCTAGCCTAATGTCTCTCCTCTATTTTCATACCCGATCATCCACTCTTGTATAGTGTTTTCTGCCATCTATATCACTCTCCTAGCCTAATGTCACTCCTCTATTTTCATACCCGATCATCCACTCTGTATAGTGTTTTCTGCCATCTATATCACTCTCCTAGCCTAATGTCACTCCTCTATTTTACATACCCGATCATCCACTCTTGTATAGTGTTTTCTGCCATCTATATCACTCTCCTAGCCTAATGTCACTCCTCTATTTTCATACCCGATCATCCACTCTTGTATAGTGTTTTCTGCCATCTATATCACTCTCCTAGCCTAATGTCACTCCTCTATTTTACATACCCGATCATCCACTCTTGTATATTGTTTTTCTGCCATCTATATCACTCTCCTAGCCTAATGTCACTCCTCTATTTTCATACCCGATCATCCACTCTTGTATAGTGTTTTCTGCCATCTATATCACTCTCCTAGCCTAATGTCACTCCTCTATTTTCATAACCGATCATCCACTCTTGTATAGTGTTTTCTGCCATCTATATCACTCTCCTAGCCTAATGTCACTCCTCTATTTTACATACCCGATCATCCACTCTTGTATAGTGTTTTCTGCCATCTATATCACTCTCCTAGCCTAATGTCACTCCTCTATTTTCATACCCGATCATCCACTCTTGTATAGTGTTTTCTGCCATCTATATCACTCTCCTAGCCTAATGTCACTCCTCTATTTACATACCCGATCATCCACTCTTGTATAGTGTTTTCTGCCATCTATATCACTCTCCTAGCCTAATGTCACTCCTCTATTTTACATACCCGATCATCCACTCTTGTATAGTGTTTTCTGCCATCTATATCACTCTCCTAGCCTAATGTCACTCCTCTATTTTCATACCCGATCATCCACTCTTGTATAGTGTTTTCTGCCATCTATATCACTCTCCTAGCCTAATGTCACTCCTCTATTTTACATACCCGATCATCCACTCTTGTATAGTGTTTTCTGCCATCTATATCACTCTCCTAGCCTAATGTCACTCCTCTATTTTACATACCCGATCATCCACTCTTGTATAGTGTTTTCTGCCATCTATATCACTCTCCTAGCCTAATGTCTCTCCTCTATTTTCATACCCGATCATCCACTCTTGTATAGTGTTTTCTGCCATCTATATCACTCTCCTAGCCTAATGTCACTCCTCTATTTTCATACCCGATCATCCACTCTTGTATAGTGTTTTCTGCCATCTATATCACTCTCCTAGCCTAATGTCTCTCCTCTATTTTCATACCCGATCATCCACTCTTGTATAGTGTTTTCTGCCATCTATATCACTCTCCTAGCCTAATGTCACTCCTCTATTTTCATACCCGATCATCCACTCTTGTATAGTGTTTTCTGCCATCTATATCACTCTCCTAGCCTAATGTCTCTCCTCTATTTTCATACCCGATCATCCACTCTGGGTTTTTTTTGTCTGATCCCTCTTTCATGGAGCTATCGCTGTTCCTTCATTCGCTTGCTGTCCTTGATCTCTTATTTCTTTCTTCCCCGTTCTCTCTGTGTCCCCCCCCCCTCCTTTGAGCGTCTCCAGCAGACCCCCTACCCATTTCTTGACTCTGTTAAGCTCGTCTTCTGATTCCTTCACGAGCCATCTTGATCTTTTGTCCGCACGTCGGCCTAGTCATGTGATCTCATCTGGCTTCCGGAATTGAGTTGTCCGCCATATTGCAGGTCCGATTCCTGAACCTTCATTTCAGACTTTACGGTAATGACATTTGCTGTCAGCTACAGCAGTGGGCGCACGCTCACATTAAGAGCTTCTTTCTTTATCACATCAGCGGTATAAATAATTATACGAATATCAGTAACAATGATAACAATAGCCGTAGTAACAATGATAATAGTAATACAATAATTAATAACAGTGATGATGATAATGATAGTAATAATAACGATGATAATAACAACAATAATATTAACAATCTGCCAGATTTAACTGACATGATAGCTACTGAAAGTGAATTTGAAATATGACAGCGTATATGGTTACGTTTGTGTCGGCACATACAGCTAAGACCACATAAGACTAACACAGTTAAGACCACATACAGCTAAGACCACATATAAGACTAACACAACTAATACCATATACGGCTAAGACCACATATAAGACTAACACAACTAATACCATATACGGCTAAGACCACATATAAGACTAACACTGTTAAGGCCACATACAGCTAAGACCACATAAGACTAACACAGCTAAGACCACATAAAGCTAAGACCACATATAAGACTAACACTGTTAAGACCACATACAGCTAATACCAGATATAAGACGAACACAGCTAAGACCACATATAAGACTAACACAGCTAAGACCACATACAGCTAAGACCACATAAGACTAACACAGTTAAGACCACATACAGCTAAGACCACATAAGACTAACACAGCTAAGACCACATACAGCTAAGACCACATATAAGACTAACACTGTTAAGACCACATACAGCTAATACCAGATATAAGACTAACACAGCTAAGACCAGATATAAGACTAACACAGCTAAGACCACATACAGCTAAGACCACATATAAGACTAACACAGTTAAGACCACATACAGTTAAGACCACGCATAGCTAAGACTAACACAATTAAGACCACATACAGTTAAGACCACATATAAGACTAACACAGTTAAGACCACATACAGCTAAGACCACATATAAGACTAACACAGTTAAGACCACATACAGTTAAGACCGCATACATCTAAGACCACACACAGCTAAGACCACATACAGCTAAGACCACGCACAGCTAAGACCACATACAACTTAAACCACATACAGCTAAGACCACACACAGCTTAAACCACATACATCTAAGACCACATACATCTTAAACCACATACAGCAGCTAAGACCACATACAGCTTAAAAAACATACGGCTAAGATTACATTCTACATGTGTCTACTGAAGTAAAAAAAAAAAAACAAACAACACGATGTTTGATAGTGAATGCAAGACAGTCGAACAAGACACAATAGACTTTCACAGAGATGTTGTATTTATAGAAGAATGTTGAGAATACACCGGGCAGTTAGCTGGTGTATTGTGTAAGTTGCCAGGACAAAGAGGAAGCTACAATCATCAGGACGGAGCAGTCGCCATGTTTTAAAGGGGAAGGTAACGGCTGGGGCATGCTGTGACAGCTGGGAAACCGATGGGATAAGAAATCAAGGGAAATCAACTGAAGGGGCAGATAATTGTGGAGATACACGAACACCTTCAGCAGCAAGCATCGTACGTCCGATGGTGATATTACAGCGAAAACACGGACGTTTGGTGACCATCAACTAAATACAGTTCTCTCCCCCCCCCCCCCCCTCAAAACAAAGCAGACACAAAGTTGTGTGAACAATTACAGCAGACACATTTATGGGGGATTTGAAAACATGTTCTAATGATGTCAGAGTCATGGTGTCGTCATCGCTGGGGTACATGCCCTACCTATAACAGTGCTCTCATTACAGTTCATCAGAAAGAATACCTACCTGTCTCCAGCCACTTCAACTGTCTTCCAGTTCAAGACTTTCTTCTTCTTCTTTTTCTTCTACTTCTTCTTCTTTCCTTCCTCATTTGCCTTTCAGCGTCGAGGGGAGATATAATTTGCGGTCTTTTGCTCTTCTGTTCGCCTCTGCTGCTGTTATGTTTCTTAGTGCTTCTAATATTCCATCCATCCATCATTTTCGTGGCCAACCATTGGGTCTGGTATTCTCACAACGTTTGCTGAAGGCTCGTTGTGTTGTGTTTTGATCTTTCTGCCTTGTCACGTGGCCAAACCATTTCATTAAAAAAAAGATCTTAGATCTTTTTGATGTCTTAAAAGTACCTTCTCCATGGCCTGGTCTCATCACCCTGGAACCATGTTATAATGCTTTAGCCTTGTTGCCTATAACCTGGTGATGCTACACATTTTGTTTAAAGATACACGGAGTAACGATATTTACGAAAGCAAAATTAAAGAGAGAGAGAGAATTGAGATGAACACATTTATGGGTACTAAGTGGCTTTTGTAGGATTGTTGATTGTGTGTACATTGATACTAAACGTCGTCGTGGAAGGAAATATAATACAAGAGAGCGGTAATGATATACACACATGGTGATAGTTATACACAAAGAAAACGACAATGATACACAAAGATGACATCAGTTATATATAAAGAAAACGACAATGATACACAAAGATGACATCAGTTATATATAAAGAAAACGACAATGATACTCAAAGATGACATCAGTTATATATAAAGAAAACGACAATGATACACAAAGATGACATCAGTTATAATAGAGGACAACCATCATTATTTGACAATGCTGCCTGATGATAAATTGACAGCATTAAATGAACGATGATATTGAGCATTGATAACATACGATGATAACGCTAAGTTGATAGAAACAATGGCTCAATGTCAGGGACAGATTGGGAAACCGCTGATTGGCTAGAACGATGCTGATGATACACGTTTGAACGAATGGCCTGCTTAACTCCTAGTTTCCCTTCACACATTACGTTAAACACACAGATTATGTTCATCGGGGACTCTCCGTATTTACCGTTCTCATACGAAATCGTGCTCTTAATTTGTGGCTTAGGGGAACCCTCACACACACACACATGCACACAGTTCAGATATATATATATATATATATCATTATCATCATCAAGTACCGGGCCTGCTGGCGTGGGTGGGTGATTATGTATCTCCGCAACCTTCGATCTCGACAGATATTTATCATTTCTGTTGTTGACCTTTTGCCAAGCCATTCTCTTAAGCTGTCTGGTGTTTTTTTTTTCTCTTTGCTTCCCTCTATCTCTTCGTTCCTCAATTTTCCCAGTTGTTACAATATATTCCAGCTGTTCTCTTCTCATTACATGGCAAAAATAAAGTATTGTTCATAATATTAGAAATTAGCTCATTATATATATATATATATATATATATATATATATATATATATATCTGCAATATGTGCCATTTTGGCACGCAAGGTTTCTGTTTTTGAGATTGTGGTTCTGCCATATGTGCCGTCTTCGGCTCGAAAGGACAATATATATATATGTGTATATATATATATATATATATATATATATATATATATATATATATATATATAGTTAATGTCTCTGCAATTATTTTACATCAACTTTTTGTGTGAGTGTATGCGTGTGTGATATATATATATATAAAACAACGTTTTTGTGTGAGAATCTCCAAATGTTATTTCATTCATTCACTGGCTACTGTCTCCATATCGAAGGTTAGCTACAATGCAGCAATGTTTTACTCAGTCTCTTGTCTTCATGGTTAACGTTGTCACAGGATCACCTGACCACTTTTTGATGTCATCAGTCCACTGAAGTCTTGCTCTGTCTCTGCCTCGTCTGCCAACTGTCTTCCATTTCAAGATGACTTTTACTAGGGTATTGTGTCTCTTCACATGTCTAACAAATTTCAGTTCTCTTTTTTCGAATTGTGTTCAGTATTTTTATAGCCCGCATTTTCAACTGATTCAAAGCTTTCCTGTATGTCTGTCTTTCCCTCCACCCAATTCTCCTTATTTCCTGTCTGTCTGTCTTTCCCTCCACCCAATTCTCCTTATTTCCTGTCTGTCTGTCTTTCCCTCCACCCAATTCTCCTTATTTCATGTCTGTCTGTCTTTCCCTCCACCAAATTCTCCTTATTTCCTGTAGATCAAAATTTCGAAAGCTTTTATTTTCTGCCCTTTTGTTTCCCTTTAATTTCCATGTTTCCCTGTCGTACAGAAAATGCTTAGAAGATATAACATGTTACTATTCGTTAATTTAGTTCTGATGTTGTTTGCTTTGATGTGCCTATATTTTGTCCTGTTAGAGTTCTTTTTTTTGGATAATGTAATCATCATCATCATTGAGTGCCGTCTCCGCATCGAAGGTTGGCTACCATGGAGCGCCATTCCACTCTGTCTCTTGCTTTGATGGTGCAGATTGTCATAGGTTAACTTGTCCATCTTTTGATGTTACTCGTCCATGTTAGTCTTGGTCTGCCTCTGCCTCTTTTACCTTGTATTTTCCCCTCTAATATTACTTTTATTAGACTGTTGTGTCTTTTAACATGACCAAAAGTTTCCTTTGTCTTGCTCTAATTGTGTTTAGTAGATAATGTAATATGTCCAGGTTATGTTCATCCTGTATTCTGATTTGTCGATCATTTCACTCTATGGGGGATTCAGCCTTTCCCGTGTATCGAAGTTTCAATGTTGCCATTTGCTTCTGTTTTTACTTTAGTTTATTTTATTTTTACATTTTTTTTTTAAACCGGAACGATGAATTAAAACAACACATTCTAAGCAGTGTTAAAAAAAAACAACTCAGCGTTGCTTCCCGTATTACCTTCATCAAGAATATGATTGTTATTCCCTTGTGGTATTTGTTCCATTTATTTATCGTGTCCTGCTGCTTCGTGCCGGATCATTCGTATTCGCATTTTAAGTTTCCATTCTAACATTCTGGAACACGATTACAGTTACATGTCATTGTCATATGAATGTGAATGTGCTGGCGAGTATTTATTCTTTGATTGTGAGTGCTGGAGATTCGATTCCTTGAGAAGCCATCTCGCGTGTGTGCTCTTGTGGGCGTAAATTATACAATACAAGAGTCTTATGGGATACTTGATGCAGGTCAGGGTCAAGGTTGAATGATGTTTTGCATCATTAAAATTGAGAAGTCTGCTGGTAGTTATGTGCACGTGGTGTAACATGTCGCTGTTTAGATTTGTAATTTTGATTACAAGGATTTGCTAAAAGTGCTCCAGTCATTAGTATTTGTGCCTGTGTGTACATGATGTGCTTGTTGATGTCACGTATGTGTGCTTTCTTCTATTCTTCAATCATGGACCGGGAAGGTAGCCAGCGGTTTGTGCGTCTTGTTCCGTCGTAGAGGACATCAGCAACCTTCCTCCACTTCTTGTACTCTGGGGCTCTCATTCACAATGTGCCCGCATTCTGACCCACCTGTATGTCTCTTTCTACTGTCCTTCGTTACTTGTTCATGATTCGTCCTATCTTATTTACGCCCCCTCTGGAGTGCTGCGTGACCTGAAGCCGACAGCTTCAACAAACTCAGAAGACATGCAAAGACCAGTATCTTTAGACTCGGGTCACTGTGACCTCCACACAGCACACCTCCACAAGACTCGATGACAACACGCGACAGCGGAGCATCCAGACAGATTCCAGATCACATCCTACAGGACTGCAGCACTTTCAACATCCTAAGAACACAAATATGGGCCACAGAAACAAGCCTGCATGATAAGTTACGTGGAACCGGTGATGACCACAAACGCACCATCTTGTTGGTGACCCAAGCTGGTCTAAGTTAATAAACGCATATCAATAGCTGATCGCTGAACGAGAAGAGTTCCTTAGTCTCTTCTAATCACGTGACACCAATCCCTGCTTCTTATCACAGTTTTCATGTTCTCCTGGTTGTATTTTTTTAAATAGTTGCTGATTATCAATGGCCAGATTCTATATGTCGTCATATATATCTGACGACATGTCAGATCTGATATATGTGTCACATGTATCATGTCGTCACATATATCATCGCAGTCAATAGAAGTAAACCTGAGGGCTGAAGTGAAAACGAGGGGACACCCCCCCCCCCCAAACCACCAACCCCAACGAGACATTTTCGGCATCACGAACATGGGCGGTAATTGGGAGATTAACCCCATTCGTCTATAGCCACTGTAAGGGAGGGGAGGGGGTGACCTAATAGTCTAGAGCTACAGGAAGAACTCGGGTTCAAAGACCTGATAGTCTAGAGCTACAGGAAGAACTCGGGTTCAAAGACCTGGTAGTCTAGAGCTACAGGAAGAACTCGGGTTCAAAGACCTGATAGTCTAGAGCTACAGGAAGAACTCGGGTTCAAAGACCTGGTAGTCTAGAGCTACAGGAAGGACTCGGATTCAAAGACCTGGTAGTCTAGAGCTACAGGAAGAACTCGGGTTCAAAGACCTGATAGTCTAGAGCTACAGGAAGAACTCTGGTTCAAAGACCTGGTAGTCTAGAGCTACAGGAAGAACTCTGGTTCAAAGACCTGGTAGTCTAGAGCTACAGGAAGAACTCTGGTTCAAAGACCTGGTAGTCTAGAGCTACAGGAAGAACTCTGGTTCAAAGACCTGATAGTCTAGAGCTACAGGAAGAACTCGGGTTCAAAGACCTGATAGTCTAGAGCTACAGGAAGAACTCGGGTTCAAAGACCACCAGAAGCCGTGATGATTTTTTCAAAAATATTTAAACCCAAAAAAAAAATTGTCTTTTCTTGATGGTGCTACCCATCCCTGATCTCATGGTTAGTGAGGCCCAATGTCTAGGCTTCCCGGATCTCATGGTTAGTGAGGCCCAATGTCTAGGCTTCCCGGATCTCATGGTTAGTGAGGCCCAATGTCTAGGCTTCCCGGATCTCATGGTTAGTGAGGCCCAATGTCTAGGCTTCCCGGATCTCATGGTTAGTGAGGCCCAATGTCTAGCCTTCCCTGATCTCATGGTTAGTGAGGCCAAATGTCTAGGCTTCCCTGATCTCATAGTTAGTGAGGCCCAATGTCTAGGCTTCCCTGATCTCATGGTTAGTGAGGCCCAATGTCTAGGCTTCCCGGATCTCATGGTTAGTGAGGCCCAATGTCTAGGCTTCCCGGATCTCATGGTTAGTGAGGCCCAATGTCTAGGCTTCCCGGATCTCATGGTTAGTGAGGCCCAATGTCTAGCCTTCCCTGATCTCATGGTTAGTGAGGCCCAATGTCTAGGCTTCCCTGATCTCATGGTTAGTGAGGCCCAATGTCTAGGCTTCCCTGATCTCATGGTTAGTGAGGCCCAATGTCTAGGCTTCCCTGATCTCATGGTTAGTGAGGCCCAATGTCTAGGCTTCCCTGATCTCATGGTTAGTGAGGCCCAATGTCTAGGCTTCCCTGATCTCATGGTTAGTGAGGCCCAATGTCTAGGCTTCCCTGATCTCATGGTTAGTGAGGCCCAATGTCTAGGCTTCTCTGATCTCATGGTTAGTGAGGCCCAATGTCTAGGCTTCCCTGATCTCATGGTTAGTGAGGCCCAATGTCTAGGCTTCTCGGATCTCATGGTTAGTGAGGCCCAATGTCTAGGCTTCTCGGATCTCATGGTTAGTGAGGCCCAATGTCTAGGCTTCTCGGATCTCATGGTTAGTGAGGCCCAATGTCTAGGCTTCCTGGATCTCATGGTTAGTGAGGCCCAATGTCTAGGCTTCCCTGATCTCATGGTTAGTGAGGCCCAATGTCTAGGCTTCTCTGATCTCATGGTTAGTGAGGCCCAATGTCTAGCCTTCCCTGATCTCATGGTTAGTGAGGCCCAATGTCTAGCCTTCCCGGATCTCATGGTTAGTGAGGCCCAATGTCTAGGCTTCTCGGATCTCATGGTTAGTGAGGCCCAATGTCTAGGCTTCTCGGATCTCATGGTTAGTGAGGCCCAATGTCTAGGCTTCTCTGATCTCATGGTTAGTGAGGCCCAATGTCTAGGCTTCTCGGATCTCATGGTTAGTGAGGCCCAATGTCTAGGCTTCTCGGATCTCATGGTTAGTGAGGCCCAATGTCTAGGCTTCTCGGATCTCATGGTTAGTGAGGCCCAATGTCTAGGCTTCCCGGATCTCATGGTTAGTGAAGCCCAATGTCTAGGCTTCTCGGATCTCATGGTTAGTGAGGCCCAATGTCTAGGCTTCTCGGATCTCATTGTTAGTGAAGCCCAATGTCTAGGCTTCCCGGATCACATGGTTAGTGAGGCCCAATGTCTAGGCTTCCCGGATCTCATGGTTAGTGAGGCCCAATGTCTAGCCTTCCCGGATCTCATGGTTAGTGAGGCCCAATGTCTAGGCTTCCCGGATCTCATGGTTAGTGAGGCCCAATGTCTAGGCTTCCCGGATCTCATGGTTAGTGAGGCCCAATGTCTAGGCTTCTCTGATCTCATGGTTAGTGAGGCCCAATGTCTAGGCTTCTCTGATCTCATGGTTAGTGAGGCCCAATGTCTAGCCTTCCCGGATCTCATGGTTAGTGAGGCCCAATGTCTAGGCTTCTCAGATCTCATGGTTAGTGAGGCCCAATGTCTAGGCTTCTCTGATCTCATGGTTAGTGAGGCACAATGTCTAGCCTTCCCGGATCTCATGGTTAGTGAGGCCCAATGTCTAGGCTTCCCGGATCTCATGGTTAGTGAGGCCCAATGTCTAGGCTTCTCTGATCTCATGGTTAGTGAGGCCCAATGTCTAGGCTTCTCTGATCTCATGGTTAGTGAGGCCCAATGTCTAGGCTTCCCTGATCTCATGGTTAGTGAGGCCCAATGTCTAGGCTTCCCGGATCTCATGGTTAGTGAGGCCCAATGTCTAGGCTTCCCGGATCTCATGGTTAGTGAGGCCCAATGTCTAGGCTTCCCGGATCTCATGGTTAGTGAGGCCCAATGTCTAGCCTTCCCTGATCTCATGGTTAGTGAGGCCAAATGTCTAGGCTTCCCTGATCTCATAGTTAGTGAGGCCCAATGTCTAGGCTTCCCTGATCTCATGGTTAGTGAGGCCCAATGTCTAGGCTTCCCTGATCTCATGGTTAGTGAGGCCCAATGTCTAGGCTTCCCGGATCTCATGGTTAGTGAGGCCCAATGTCTAGGCTTCCCGGATCTCATGGTTAGTGAGGCCCAATGTCTAGCCTTCCCTGATCTCATGGTTAGTGAGGCCCAATGTCTAGCCTTCCCTGATCTCATGGTTAGTGAGGCCCAATGTCTAGGCTTCCCTGATCTCATGGTTAGTGAGGCCCAATGTCTAGGCTTCCCTGATCTCATGGTTAGTGAGGCCCAATGTCTAGGCTTCCCTGATCTCATGGTTAGTGAGGCCCAATGTCTAGGCTTCCCTGATCTCATGGTTAGTGAGGCCCAATGTCTACGCTTCTCTGATCTCATGGTTAGTGAGGCCCAATGTCTAGGCTTCCCTGATCTCATGGTTAGTGAGGCCCAATGTCTAGGCTTCTCGGATCTCATGGTTAGTGAGGCCCAATGCCTAGGCTTCTCGGATCTCATGGTTAGTGAGGCCCAATGTCTAGGCTTCTCTGATCTCATGGTTAGTGAGGCCCAATGTCTAGGCTTCCTGGATCTCATGGTTAGTGAGGCCCAATGTCTAGGCTTCCCTGATCTCATGGTTAGTGAGGCCCAATGTCTAGGCTTCTCTGATCTCATGGTTAGTGAGGCCCAATGTCTAGCCTTCCCTGATCTCATGGTTAGTGAGGCCCAATGTCTAGCCTTCCCGGATCTCATGGTTAGTGAGGCCCAATGTCTAGGCTTCTCTGATCTCATGGTTAGTGAGGCCCAATGTCTAGGCTTCTCGGATCTCATGGTTAGTGAGGCCCAATGTCTAGGCTTCTCTGATCTCATGGTTAGTGAGGCCCAATGTCTAGGCTTCTCGGATCTCATGGTTAGTGAGGCCCAATGTCTAGGCTTCTCGGATCTCATGGTTAGTGAGGCCCAATGTCTAGGCTTCTCGGATCTCATGGTTAGTGAGGCCCAATGTCTAGGCTTCCCGGATCTCATGGTTAGTGAAGCCCAATGTCTAGGCTTCTCGGATCTGATGGTTAGTGAGGCCCAATGTCTAGGCTTCTCGGATCTCATTGTTAGTGAGGCCCAATGTCTAGGCTTCCCGGATCACATGGTTAGTGAGGCCCAATGTCTAGGCTTCCCGGATCTCATGGTTAGTGAGGCCCAATGTCTAGCCTTCCCGGATCTCATGGTTAGTGAGGCCCAATGTCTAGGCTTCCCGGATCTCATGGTTAGTGAGGCCCAATGTCTAGGCTTCTCTGATCTCATGGTTAGTGAGGCCCAATGTCTAGCCTTCCCGGATCTCATGGTTAGTGAGGCCCAATGTCTAGCCTTCCCGGATCTCATGGTTAGTGAGGCCCAATGTCTAGGCTTCTCTGATCTCATGGTTAGTGAGGCCCAATGTCTAGGCTTCTCTGATCTCATGGTTAGTGAGGCCCAATGTCTAGGCTTCTCTGATCTCATGGTTAGTGAGGCCCAATGTCTAGGCTTCTCGGATCTCATGGTTAGTGAGGCCCAATGTCTAGCCCTCTCGGATAACGGAAATAAACTGGCGGTCTCGTTTGCACTCGCGCACGTTAAAGAACCCTTGGTAATTGAAATAAAAAAGAGTAGGCCCTAAATATGGCCGCTCTCCGGGCAAAATTGTGAGCAGAAACCTACCCTCACCGTGGATCACTGACAGTACTACGGAGTTCGTGCACTTGGGCCAGGATTTTCCTCGGATTATCTCGAGCGGGATGTCTGAGCACTTATGTATTCGCCCGGTGTACAGTGATGATGATGATGATGATGATGATGATGATGATCCTAACAACAACATCAACTTTAACATGAGCTCCAATAGCTGAAAACATCACGCTAGTAAGAGTGTTTTGGGGTTGCCTTTTCAGCTCGCAGGCTTCTAAAGAAAGTAGAATACTCAGACAAGAAACAAGAAGACAAACTACAATTATTTGAGCAGATTCCTTGTTTGTGTAATGCCTTTACCTTCCTATGTATGTCATTTCTGACTGAACTATTCCATCTCGTCACACATTCCTTATATTATTTTTGTTTCAGCGGCCTCAGTCCATTGTAATTGTACCTTATTGAATCTTTGACATATTTCTATAAATCCCTGAATCCAATACCATTTATTTCGTTATTTCTGTTGTTCTTGAGTGTTGTTATATCTCATACAACTTAATGACTCTTCGCTGACGTCAAGAATCCTTTTAATAAAAGACATATTCCGTTTCTCTCATAAAATCTCAGTTTTTGTGGTAACACTAATTCAGCCATCTAGCTTGCCTCCCCAGAGGCTGGCTTGAAACCCTCGTATTATTTGCCATTATTTATATTATTTTTATCGACTCTCGTTTCTCTGATTACTAAATCTCGACCTTTCCTCGTTATGTGGATTCATTCCTATTATGAACACACTTTCTCGTTTGTTATAGCCTCATTTTGTGCATGTTTTAAAGTCATGTTCTGTTCTGATCTGACATGTCAGCACGAACAGCTGCTAGAGTGACAGACTTGGCACCAGTCTGCTACTGATAGACGCCTCGGTGGTTGAGTGGTAAGGTCACTCGCTTGCCGATCAGAAGGTTTCTGGTTCAATTCCCAGAAGTGGTGGATTTTTTGTTAACGAATCAACAAAGCTGGGGGGGGGGGGTGGTTCACACAGACTCTACAAGTGGGTACCGGAGGTTTTTCTGGGATGTAAATGCGACCTGGTGTGATGCCGACCATTTCACTCAAAAATATGCAGTGGTCATAGAAAAAGTTGTAGTTAGAACACCGTATTCCCCGCACGCCTAGCAAAGCGTGGAGGGAACCTTTACTTTACTGAATTCTTGACACCTGAGACAGAACCAAAGCTGAACAAGACCTTCCGCGTGATCGTCAAGGAAAGGGATATCTCAAGCTGGCCAGGTCGTCGTTTCCTCCTCTCTCTGACGTCATGTGATCGTACAGAGGGTGACTCGAGCCGGAGATGACTAACGGAGACAACACGAGTCCTTGAGTATGTGCTGCAGTCTGGGCATGTACCATATTGAATCTACATTTCAAAGACTTACATTTTCTCCTGTTTTCTTTATTAATGTCCATGTTTCTGCACCATACAGGAGTGTTGAGTAAATGCAGCATTTTGTTTTTCGTAGTTTTAGCTCTGATCTGCTTTGATATTAGAATATGTTTCATGTTGTTAAAAGTGATTTTTACCTTTCCTGTTCTTGTGTTTATTTCTGTCTTACATTTTCCATCATGTCTTATGTCGAACATAGCTTTATTCTGGAACTTTTCTATGTTTGTTTCCCATAAACTTCAATATCTCCTTGTATATTTTGTGTCTTTTCTATGTTTCCCATCTACTTCAATATCTCCTTGTATATTTTGTGTCTTTTCTATGTTTCCCATCTACTTCAATATCTCCTTGTATATTTTGTGTCTTTTCTATGTTTCCCATCTACTTCAATATCTCCTTGTATATTTTGTGTCTTTTCTATGTTTCCCATCTACTTCAATATCTCCTTGTATATTTTGTGTCTTTTCTATGTTTCCCATATACTTCAATATCTCCTTGTATATTTTGTGTCTTTTCTATGTTACCCATCTACTTCAATATCTCCTTGTATATTTTGTGTCTTTTCTATGTTTCCGATCTACTTCAATATCTCCTTGTATATTTTGTGTCTTTTCTCTGAAAACAATCCAAGTTTTAATATTTTAAATATTTATGTCCAATTCATATTCTTTGCTTGTCTTGCTTCTTTTATTCACAATTTATTGTAGGTTTTCTTGTTTTTCTGCCATTAGTATGGTGTCATCAGCATATCTTCCATTGCTGATATGTGTCCACTGATGTTTAGTCCTGGCATCCCCATGATGTCTTTGAAGATCTGCTCAGTGTATAAGTTAAATAGATAGACATGGTGCCGTTAGTAGTTTGAATTGTGCTGCATTTTGCCAATGACAATACAGAGAAACTATATTGTGACAGTCCTACGTCATGTTATGAAGGTAAATTAGCTGTCAAACACGGCGGCCATTAGCTGTAAATGTTAATGGTCACGTACGCCATCTGCTGACACACATCACAGTTGTTTGTCACCGATACTTTAGTTGCTTTGTTCATTTGTGTCTTTCCAGCATCATACAAGACACAGTCATCTTCTATTATACATTCACGTTGTTTAGAAGAAGCTGTATCTTACACACTAACATTGTTCAAGTTAAACAGTTCATGTTTCAAGAAGCTATATCTTACACATTAACATTGTTCAAGTTAAACAGTTCATGTTTCAAGAAGCTATATCTTACACATTAACATTGTTCAAGTTAAACAGTTCATGTTTCAAGAAGCTATATCTTACACATTGACATTGTTCAAGTTAAACAGTTCATGTTTCAAGAAGCTATATCTTACACATTAACATTGTTCAAGTTAAACAGTTCATGTTTCAAGAAGCTATATCTTACACATTGACATTGTTAAAGTTAAACAGTTCATGTTTCAAGAAGCTATATCTTACACATTAACATTGTTAAAGTTAAACAATTCATGTTTCAAGAAGCTATATCTTACACATTAACATTGTTAAAGTTAAACAATTCATGTTTCAAGAAGCTATATCTTACACATTAACATTGTTAAAGTTAAACAATTCATGTTTCAAGAAGCTGTATCTTACACATTAACATTGCCAAAGTTAAACAGTTCATGTTTCACATCAAGTCGCACATTTGCCAGTCGGTAATGATCTTATTACGAGCCTTGTTCTTCTTGAATACAAATACTGACCTTAACTAAATTTTTAAAATGTAAGTTTTGTGTGTATTGTCACAAACTGGAACCACTCCCATCATTTGTTGATTTGTAAATTGAGTGGAATGTACCAAGACTCCGGAGATCTACACATAAAATTGCTGCAACATTTGCAAAGTGAGAACGAAAATGTCACTTTTCTATTGAAAGAAGCAGCTGTGTGATGTCCTTGACAATCCCCATGCCGCGGTAATGCTTGTCTTGTTTGTCACCATTTGTTGTTTGCTGTGAAAGCCAAGTTTGGCTGTATTGGGCTGTAATGGAGCTAATCATAAACTATGGCGGGGTTCTGAGAGAAAGAGCTTTCATGAAGTAGGGCAAATGTAACATGACTTGAATTGCTTTGTTTCACTTGTGGTGAAAGCACATTTGTTTTTCTTCACTCCAAATTTAGTTCTTTCTTCTTTTTTTCTTCACTTTCTCTTCTACCCGTTCCGGATTTTTAAAATTTATTTTTATTTTTTTGCATTCGCCAGCTTTTACCTCTGGCGAAGTCTCTAGAGTCTAGGAACTGACTTTTGCGTGTTAATCTGTTTTTCCATGGCAGCCGTGGGCACAGGGGTCCCTCGTCGCACATGCAGATAACTCCGACTTCGGAGGTTCTCATGTTTTATCCGTCGATGAGTGATTGACGTTTCAAGCCGGGCCTGGCCGCTGAGACCAGGGGTGGTTGCCGCAGAGAGAAATCAGAAATAAACATCCCAACTGGTGCAGACGAGATTTGAACTCACAATCTCTGTGTCTAAAACCCGGCGTCTTGCTATTATTTCATTACTTTTCTTAGCTGTCCATGGTACTCTCAACATTCATATGTAAAACCACATTTCTACAGCCTCCAGTGATTGTCGTGTCTTTTGTCCTAATGTCCATGATTCACATCCATATGTTAAGACTGGCTGTATATAACATTTAAGAACTCTTTTTCTTCTTTCTATTGTCAAAAATGGATTGCACAGTATCATCCTTATTTTTTGGAACGCTGCTTTTCCTGAACCATTCTGCATCTCACCTCTGTTATACAACTACCATCTGAGGTTAACATTGTTCCCAGATATTTAAATTCATTTACCTGTTTTAATATTGTTCCACTTGTCTTTATTTTACATTGTGGTGATGTCTTTTTCTTTGTTGTTACCGCTACTTCTGTCTTTTTTTCTGTTAAGGCTGAGTCGTTTATTTTTGCTTTCCTTCATTATATTTCAACTCCAGTATATTCCTCTTTCAGTCCGACATAAAACAGCAACTTCACCTTCGAACTCGTGTGATACCCGAGTCCTCTCCAAATTCTACCGCGATGACTTTTATCTCTTCCACTGACCACTATCGGCCCAGGCACTCATCTGCCAACTGCGGGACGCCTTCCTGCGATGTTGACTTCCTAGACTTACGCTGGTGGGAGCTCAACGCTCTTTTGAGACACATCGAAGTTGATCTGAAGCAGGTCATGAATGGAATGTCCGATTGCGAGAATTGTCCTTCTCGTTTACCAGTCGTTTTTAAGATACACAGCGTAGCTGTCTCATTTACGAGACAATGTACACAGCGTAGCCTTCTCATTTACGAGACAATGTACACAGCGTAGCTGTCTCATTTACGAGACAATGTACACAGCGTAGCTGTCTCATTTACGAGACAATGTACACAGCGTAGCCTTCTCATTTACGAGACAATGTACACAGCGTAGCCTTCTCATTTACGAGACAATGTACACAGCGTAGCTGTCTCATTTACGAGACAATGTACACAGCGTAGCTGTCTCATTTACGAGACAATGTACACAGCGTAGCTGTCTCATTTACGAGACAATGTACACAGCGTAGCTGTCTCATTTACGAGACAATGTACACAGCGTAGCTGTCTCATTTACGAGACAATGTACACAGCGTAGCTGTCTCATTTACGAGACAATGTACACAGCGTAGCTGTCTCATTTACGAGACAATGTACACAGCGTAGCTGTCTCATTTACGAGACAATGTACACAGCGTAGCTGTCTCATTTACGAGACAATGTACACAGCGTAGCTGTCTCATTTACGAGACAATGTACACAGCGTAGCTGTCTCATTTACGAGACAATGTACACAGCGTAGCTGTCTCATTTACGAGACAGTGTACACAGCGTAGCTGTCTCATTTACGAGACAATGTACACAGCGTAGCTGTCTCATTTACGAGACAATGTACACAGCGTAGCTGTCTCATTTACGAGACAATGTACACAGCGTAGCTGTCTCATTTACGAGACAATGTACACAGCGTAGCTGTCTCATTTACGAGACAATGTACACAGCGTAGCTGTCTCATTTACGAGACAATGTACACAGCGTAGCTGTCTCATTTACGAGACAATGTACACAGCGTAGCCTTCTCATTTACGAGGCAATGTACACAGCGTAGCTGTCTCATTTACGAGACAGTGTACACAGCGTAGCCTTCTCATTTACGAGGCAATGTACACAGCGTAGCTGTCTCATTTACGAGACAGTGTACACAGCGTAGCCTTCTCATTTACGAGACAATGTACACAGCGTAGCTGTCTCATTTACGAGACAGTGTACACAGCGTAGCCTTCTCATTTACGAGACAGTGTACACAGCGTAGCCTTCTCATTTACGAGGCAATGTACACAGCGTAGCTGTCTCATTTACGAGACAGTGTACACAGCGTAGCCTTCTCATTTACGAGACAATGTACACAGCGTAGCCTTCTCATTTACGAGACAATGTACACAGCGTAGCTGTCTCATTTACGAGACAATGTACACAGCGTAGCTGTCTCATTTACGAGACAATGTACACAGCGTAGCTGTCTCATTTACGAGACAATGTACACAGCGTAGCTGTCTCATTTACGAGACAATGTACACAGCGTAGCTGTCTCATTTACGAGACAATGTACACAGCGTAGCTGTCTCATTTACGAGACAATGTACACAGCGTAGCTGTCTCATTTACGAGACAATGTACACAGCGTAGCTGTCTCATTTACGAGACAATGTACACAGCGTAGCTGTCTCATTTACGAGACAGTGTACACAGCGTAGCTGTCTCATTTACGAGACAATGTACACAGCGTAGCTGTCTCATTTACGAGACAATGTACACAGCGTAGCTGTCTCATTTACGAGACAATGTACACAGCGTAGCTGTCTCATTTACGAGACAATGTACACAGCGTAGCTGTCTCATTTACGAGACAATGTACACAGCGTAGCTGTCTCATTTACGAGACAATGTACACAGCGTAGCTGTCTCATTTACGAGACAATGTACACAGCGTAGCCTTCTCATTTACGAGGCAATGTACACAGCGTAGCTGTCTCATTTACGAGACAGTGTACACAGCGTAGCCTTCTCATTTACGAGGCAATGTACACAGCGTAGCTGTCTCATTTACGAGACAGTGTACACAGCGTAGCCTTCTCATTTACGAGACAATGTACACAGCGTAGCTGTCTCATTTACGAGACAGTGTACACAGCGTAGCCTTCTCATTTACGAGACAGTGTACACAGCGTAGCCTTCTCATTTACGAGGCAATGTACACAGCGTAGCTGTCTCATTTACGAGACAGTGTACACAGCGTAGCCTTCTCATTTACGAGACAATGTACACAGCGTAGCCTTCTCATTTACGAGACAATGTACACAGCGTAGCTGTCTCATTTACGAGACAGTGTACATAGCGTAGCCTTCTCATTTACGAGACAGTGTACACAGCGTAGCCTTCTCATATACGAGACAATGTACACAGCGTAGCCTTCTCATATACGAGACAATGTACACAGCGTAGCCTTCTCATTTACGAGACAATGTACACACCGTAGCTGTCTCATTTACGAGACAATGTACACAGCGTAGCCTTCTCATATACGAGACAATGTACACACCGTAGCTGTCTCATCTACGAGACAATGTACACAGCGTAGCCTTCTCATTTACGAGACAATGTACACAGCGTAGCCTTCTCATATACGAGACAATGTACACATCGTAGCCTTCTCATTTATGAGACAATGTACACAGTGTAGCCTTCTCATTTACGAGACAATGTACACAGCGTAGTCTTCTCATTTACGAGACAATGTACATAGCGTAGCCTTCTTGTCTCAGAGACAAGATACCCATCATTGCATTCTCGTTTAGGAGACATGACTTAAGGTACACAGCGTGACCTTCTCGTTTAGGAGACATGGCCTAAGGCACACAGCGTGACCTTCTCGTTTAGGAGACATGATTTAAGGCACACAGCGTGACCTTCTCGTTTAGGAGACATGGCCTAAGGCACACAGCGTGACCTTCTCGTTTAGGAGACATGACTTAAGGTACACTGCGTGACCTTCTCGTTTAGGAGACATGACTTAAGGCATACAGCGTGACCTTCTCGTTTAGGAGACATGACTTAAGGTACACAGCGTGACCTTCTCGTTTAGGAGACATGACTTAAGGCACACAGCGTGACCTTCTCGTTTAGGAGACATGACTTAAGGCACACAGCGTGACCTTCTCGTTTTGGAGATATGACTTAAGGTACACAGCGTGACCTTCTCGTTTAGGAGACATGACTTAAGGCACACAGCGTGACCTTCTCGTTTAGGAGACATAACTTAAGGCACACAGCGTGACCTTCTCGTTTAGGAGACATGATTTAAGGTACACAGCGTGACCTTCTCGTTTAGGAGACATGACTTAAGGCACACAGCGTGACCTTCTCGTTTAGGAGACATAACTTAAGGCACACAGCGTGACCTTCTCGTTTAGGAGACATGATTTAAGGTACACAGCGTGACCTTCTCCTTTACGAGACAATTATTATAAAGATCCACTTGCTGACCCTCTCGAGCGCCTGTCGTTAACTTTACCAACTTCTTCTTCTTCTTCTTCCTCTTCTTCTTTCCTTCCTCATCTGCCTTTTAGCGTCGAGTGGAGTTATAATATGCGGTCTTTTGCTCTTCTGTTCGCCTCTGCTGCTCTTTTACCCACAGTCAACTAAATGTTCTTTATACTGACCACTGGATTCAGTACTCCAGGGCGAGTAACAGTTACCGCCCTTTATTCACAGTATCAATTACCGCCCCTAATTCACAGTAGCATCTTCCGCCCTTTATTAACAGTAACAGCGTCCGCCCCTTATTCAGAGTTAGAACTTCCGCCGCTTTATTCACAGTAACAATGTCCGCCCTTTATTCACAGTAACAACGTCCGCCCTTTTTTCACAGTAACAACGTCCGCCCTTTATTCAGAGTTAGAACTTCCGCCGCTTTATTCACAGTAACAATGTCCGCCCTTTATTCAGAGTTAGAACTTCCGCCGCTTTATTCACAGTAACAATGTCCGCCCTTTATTCACAGTAACAACGTCCGCCCTTTATTCAGAGTTAGAACTTCCGCCGCTTTATTCACAGTAACAACGTCCGCCCTTTATTCACAGTAAAAACGTGTGCCCTTTATTCACTGTAACAAATTCCACCCTTTATTCACAGTAAAAACGTGTGCCCTTTATTCACTGTAACAAATTCCACCCTTTATTCACAGTAAAAACGTGTGCCCTTTATTCACTGTAACAAATTCCACCCTTTATTCACAGTAATAAACACATGTAAGATATGTTTTCTTCCTTCAACGGAACATTCCCGTCATCACATCGCCTTTAACACTTGTTGTCTCTCTCACTCATCGTTTCACTTACATTTATGTCTTCCCCTAAACTCCTTGTATGCTTCTTGCACACCTTCATCGTTTCACTTACATTTATGTCTTTCCTAAACACCTTGTATGCTTCTTGCACACCTTCATCGTTTCACTTACATTTATGTCTTCCCTAAACTCCTTGTATGCTTCTTGCACACTTTCATCGTTTCACTTACATTTATGCCTTTCCTAAACACCTTGTATGCTTCTTGCACACCTTCATCGTTTCACTTACATTTATGTCTTTCCTAAACACCTTGTATGCTTCTTGCACACCTTCATCGTTTCACTTACATTTATGTATTTCCTAAACACCTTGTATGCTTCTTGCACACCTTCATCGTTTCACTTACATTTATGTCTTTCCTAAACTCCTTGTATGCTTCTTGCACTCTTTCATTTACTTCTGAAGGTGACAACTACCGAAAAAGACGTGTCAGTGTTTGCAGATAGATTATTATTGCTCAATTAGAACATGCCAGCGTTGATTACATTCAAGAGATGATGAGACACATTACAGAAAGAATGAGAATCAACGTTCAAGAATCAGCGAAATGAACTTCACTTTAGCAAGCAGAATATAACTATAAGAAATGCATTAAGGCAAAACTGGGGAGGAATTCTGAAAGACATTAAACACGGACAACGAAAAATCGTTGTATCGAATTGAGCTGAAAACGCATGCAAAAACAAACTGTGAGGAAATACTGAGCAAATGTTGATCGGGAAAGACAATTAGTAAGCAGAGAAAAACGATCAGATGACAGAACAAACATAAGTCGAAGGGGAGAAATAATTGGAGAGAGGGAAATCAGTAAAAATGTAGCAGAGATCTTCAAATGTATGGACGCTATCCATCAAAATCAGAGAAGGCTTTTTTGGCAAAGAAGTTATAGAGTAATCAAGAAATGTTGGACTGAGATAAATAAAAATACTTCACGACGAACAAAAAAATAATGTGTAAGGTAGTAAAGCTTAAAGAAGAGATCGATGGAGAGACGGAAAAAAAGTATTGTTAATGAGTAAAGAAGAGATCGGTGGAGAGGCCAAAAATGTTGTCAATGAATAAAGAATTAAGGTGATATTTCCAACAAGGCGGATGTTTTTCTTGTTAATATTTGTTAACGGTCTGGCTAGACCTGTAGGGGTGTTGTTAGATCCTATTTCGTAGTCTTATCCTACCAGGCTGTAGGCTTAATAGATGTTGTCTTTAGGTATATTCTTTCAAAGCCAGGGGCTAGCTTCAAGTGTTTATGTATGATCAATCCTTCGAAGCTAAACTGGTTCAGCAGCTGTTTATGTAGAATTATTCTTTCAAGGCTAGGGGACTGATTCAGCTGTTTATGTAGAATTATTCATTCAAGGCTAGGGGACTGATTCAGCTGTTTATGTAGAATTATTCTTTCAATGCTAGGGGACTGATTCAGCTGTTTATGTATAATCGTTTATTCAAGGCTAAGGGACTGATTCAGCTGTTTATGTATAATTATTCATTCAAGGCTAGGGGGCTAATTTAGCTGTCTATGTATAATCGTTTATTCAATGCTAGGGGACTAATTTAGCTGTCTATGTATAATAATTCATTCACGGCTAGTGGACTAATTTAGCTGTTTATGTATGACTATTTATTCAATGCTAGGGGAATAATTTAGCTGTTTATGTATAATTATTCATTCAATGTTAGGGGACTAATTCAGATTTGTATGTATAATCGTTTATTCAATGCTAGGGGACTGATTTAGCTGTTTATGTATAACTATTCATTCAAGGCTAGGCGACTGATTTAGCTGTTTAATAATTCTCTCAAGGCTAGAGGGCTTTTTCAGCTATTTAGGTATCTCTCAGGGCTAAGGAACTGATTCAGCTGTTTATGAGGTATAAATCTTGCAAGGATAGGGATTTTGTTCAGCTGTTCTTCCATGATTAAGAAACTGGTTCAGATGTTTGTATTTGTTCTTTCGTTATTAATAGACCGGTTCAGATGTTTGTATTTGTTCTTTCGTTATTAATAGACCGGTTCAGATGTTTGTATATGTTCTTTCGTTATTAATAGACCGGTTCAGATGTTTAGGCATGGCACGTTAGATAACGAAATGCCAGTGAACTAACTTCATCATCATGACATGTTTAGTTCTACATCATCCTCTCAACGCAGCCACTTCTGCTCTTGCTTCCTCGTTCCCATGACGACTCCACTAACGCATTTAGTAAGCGTTGATACGCTATGATGTCGTTGATTACAGCGAGCTGCTAAGTTGTCCTACCTACGTTTCAACACTTCCGACTTCATCCAGACATCTCCAGGTGTCTAGTTGCCTTAAATCTTCGTTCCCAACCAGCTCGGACAGACTCGTATCTGTTTGACACCGCGGTGAGGGCTCTTGCTGCAGGCTTTGACGAAAGCTGCCAGCTATGGGTCGCTGTGTAACAGCGGAGGTGAAAATGTGTAACAATGAGGTGAGGGAGTGATGGGGGGCAAGTGGACACTTCACGAGAAGAAAGTGAGGAGATTAGTTCAGACAGAATAACCAAATTCCCGTGACTGTTGAGAAGGTACAATTAGAAATGGGGAGAGTATGTACGGCAATTTGTGATTGGCTGGAGATTAAAGGTATAGTCGATGTACAAGGTTATTTAAGGAGTTTCACACATGAGGACGGCCTGAGAGCAGTGTCGCCGGGAGGCGGTAGCCTGTAATGGCTTACCAACCTCCATAGAGTTAGTGTTAGTCATGTTCGAAGAGTTAGACAGTCAGTTCAGTTTTAGCTGCAGAGTTTGAGTTTTAGATAGGGGGGAGATTTCCACACAGATTCACACGAGGTACGGCCTGCGAGGCGATTGCTGTAGACCCCAATAGATTAATTAGGTGGTAGGCCAATGGCTTGTGGAGCCCAAAGAGTGACTAAGAGTTAGTCCAGGGAGTAACTAAGAGTTATACTATTGTAGAAGTAAGTCTCGGGTTTAATGAGGAGACAGTTATTGTGCTTAGTTTAGGAACATAGCTTAGGTTCCAGACGAAGAGGATTTCAGCGTTTGGACCGATTGAGTGTGAGAGTTGACTGAGGCACGACTGCAGTGAGGAGGTGCCTACAGTACATTTCTTGTTTGTGAACAACCGAGCGCAGTGTAAGCCGCTGGCTTTTACATATTGTTTTACTTGGTAAATTATCTGTCAATAGACACATGTTCATGTTTATGAGAGGACTTTGTGTCCTGTGAATTATCACCATTGCTTGTCGTGTTTGACGGTGTGGTGACGAACAAACGTTAGTGTCGCGGAGAAAGACTTTGTTATCAGATTCTGTAGTACAGGTACAATCATACAACAGCGCGAAGTACACCACATGAAGAGATCTCGAGGGAAGCAGATCAAGTTTCCTGTTCATTCATAGTTTACAGTCTCAGTTCAAGTACGAGTCAGTCAGTAAACAAGTCACGGGTCCAGTGGGCCGACACTGTCAGTCCATCGGTCGGTCAATTCAAGGAGGCAGTAAGACAGGCAAACAGTACACAGAGTCACAGAAGGCAGAATCTTAGAAGTCAGTTGCAGAATGGAACAAAGGAATTTATAGTACAGTTAATCGGAAGAGATGGAGTAAAAACCGTCTAGTGTTACAGCTGATCACTTTCAGCCCAGGCGCTATTGTGTCTCTTCTCCAATCATCGACTCCAAAATTCTCCTCTCAAGAAATATATTTCCTTTTCTGTAACCCCGTGCGTAAACTTAGCCAGGATATTCTTTATTCTTGACTAGACTCCCGACTCCTGTTGTGATTCACAGATTTGATTAACTTGCTCACAAATCCACCAGACATGCTAATCTCTGCCCTCTGTAACTGGTGTGACCTCCGCGACCCTACATTTCCAAGTGTACTTATCTGCTGTCACAATTACCGCTCTGTATCTTTCATATTTCCCTTTTACCCATCAAGCTCACCGAAGCGGGTTACAACATTGGCCTTGCTTCTGTAAACACAATTCTGGAATTGATATAAAATATATGAATGTACATACACTACCCTGCATTTATGGGAGTCGCGATAGCTCAGTGGTTAGTGAACTGGACTACTAAGGACAAGAGGTAGGGTTCGATCCTGATCGACGGCTTCCAGGTTCACCAAGCCTTAATGAGTACCAGATTTTTTTCTGGGAAAGTAAAGCGGCACAGGCGTAATAGCGACCACATTACCCAAAAAATCATGTGCCGAAGGTCTATAAAACAATGGTCACTAACACCATATTCCCTATACGCCACATGGCGTGACAAGGCTCTTTACTTTTTTTTTTTTTACCCTGCACTTATATATATATATATATATATATATATGGTCGTCTTGGCTAACGGTTTGTAACAATTATGATAAGTCAGTGGTTTAGTAAAATATTAGTGTCTTATACTGGATTTGTTCAAACAGCTTCTCCCGTGGTTGAGTCTGTCAATATTTGGTAGACAGATTCGACCCCACAACGAACAAGATGTATTCCTGGTGTTTAGCCTAGTCTCCTTTCTCCTGCGCCTTTCTTTTGTCTCCTCAATTTGATTTTTTTTTTTTCGTTCGCCAGCTTTGACCTCTGACGAAGTCCCTAGAGACTAGGAACTGGAATTCGAATTTTGCGTGTTATTCCGTTTTTCCATGGCAGCCGTGCCCACAGGGGTCTCTCGCTGCACAGGCAGATAACTCCATCTTCGGAGGTACACAAGTTTGATATCAGCGCTGCCTCAAATGTTGCTGTGCAGGTTTTTTGTTTTTTTTTTAATATATATATATATTTTGTTCTGCATATGCTACAAACTACAGCCAGATCTTTCCAGTTTCTTTCACTGATAGAGAATCCCCTTAAGGAAGCCCTGCAAATATCCTTATATCTCAAAGCTGGTCTCCCCTTCCTGCTCTTTCCGTTCTTCATTTCGCCATACAATATTTGTTTGGGAAAACGTTCAGCAACCACCGCCTTCTAGTACTACGTTCTTCAACCACCGCCTTCTAGTACTACGTTCTTCAACCACCTCCTTCTAGTACTACGTCCATCAACCACCGCCCTCTAGTACTACGTTTTTCAACCACCGCCTTCTAGTACTACGTTTTTCAACCACCGCCTTCTAGTACTACGTTCTTCAACCACCTCCTTCTAGTACTACGTTCATCAACCACCGCCCTCTAGTACTACGTTCTTCAACCACCGCCCTCTAGTACTACGTTCTTCAACCACCGCCTTCTAGTACTACGTTCTTCAACCACCGCCTTCTAGTACTACGTTCATCAACCACCGCCTTCTAGTACTACGTTCTTCAACCACCGCCTTCTAGTACTACGTTCATCAACCACCGCCTTCTAGTACTACGTTCTTCAACCACCGCCTTCTAGTACTACGTTCATCAACCACCGCCCTCTAGTACTACGTTCTTCAACCACCGCCTTCTAGTACTACGTTCATCAACCACCGCCCTCTAGTACTACGTCCATCAACCACCGCCCTCTAGTACTACGTTCTTCAACCACCGCCTTCTAGTACTACGTTCTTCAACCACCGCCTTCTAGTACTACGTTCTTCAACCACCGCCTTCTAGTACTACGTTCTTCAACCACCGCCTTCTAGTACTACGTTCTTCAACCACCGCCTTCTAGTACTACGTTCTTCAACCACCGCCTGCTAGTACTACGTTCTTCAACCACCGCCCTCTAGTACTACGTTCTTCAACCACCGCCCTCTAGTACTACGTTCTTCAACCACCGCCTTCTAGTACTACGTTCTTCAACTACCGCCTTCTAGTGCTACGTTCTTCAACCACCGCCTTCTAGTACTACGTTCTTCAACCACCGCCTTCTAGTACTACGTTCTTCAACCACCGCCTTCTAGTACTACGTTCTTCAACCACCGCCTTCTAGTACTACGTTCTTCAACCACCGCCCTCTAGTACTACGTTCTTCAACCACCGCCTTCTAGTACTACGTTCTTCAACCACCGCCTTCTAGTACTACGTTCTTCAACCACCGCCTTCTAGTACTACGTTCTTCAACCACCGCCTTCTAGTACTACGTTCTTCAACCACCGCCCTCTAGTACTACGTTCTTCAACCACCGCCTTCTAGTACTACGTTCTTCAACCACCGCCTTCTAGTACTACGTTCTTCAACCACCGCCTTCTAGTACTACGTTCTTCAACCACCGCCTTCTAGTACTACGTTCTTCAACCACCGCCTTCTAGTACTACGTTCTTCAACCACCGCTTTCTAGTACTACGTTCTTCAACCACCGCTTTCTAGTACTACGTTCGTCAACCACTGCCCTCTAGATCTACGTCCGTCAACCACTGCCCTCTAGATCTACGTCCATCAACCACTGCCCTCTAGATCTACGTCCATCAACCACTGCCCTCTAGATCTACGTCCATCAACCACTGCCCTCTAGATCTACGTCCATCAACCACTGCCCTCTAGATCTACGTCCATCAACCACTGCCCTCTAGATCTACGTTCATCAACCACTACCCTCTAGATCTACGTCCATCAACCACTGCCCTCTAGATCTATGTTCATCAACCACTACCCTCTAGATCTACGTCCATCAACCACTGCCCTCTAGATCTACGTTCATCAACCACTACCCTCTAGATCTACGTCCATCAACCACTGCCCTCTAGATCTACGTCCATCAACCACTGCCCTCTAGATCTACGTTCATCAACCACTACCCTCTAGATCTACGTCCATCAACCACTGCCCTCTAGATCTACGTTCATCAACCACTACCCTCTAGATCTACGTCCATCAACCACTGCCCTCTAGATCTATGTTCATCAACCACTGCCCTCTAGATCTACGTCCATCAACCACTGCCCTCTAGTACTACGTTCTTCAACCACTGCCCTCTAGATCTACGTCCATCAACCACTGCCCTCTAGATCTATGTTCATCAACCACTGCCCTCTAGATCTACGTCTATCAACCACTGCCCTCTAGATCTACGTCCATCAACCACTGCCCTCTAGATCTACGTCCATCAACCACTGCCCTCTAGATCTACGTCCATCAACCACTGCCCTCTAGATCTACGTCCATCAACCACTGCCCTCTAGATCTACGTTCATCAACCACTGCCCTCTAGATCTACGTTCATCAACCACTGCCCTCTAGATCTACGTTCATCAACCACTGCCCTCTAGATCTACGTCTATCAACCACTGCCCTCTAGATCTACGTCCATTAACCACTGCCCTCTAGATCTACGTCCATCAACCACTGCCCTCTAGATCTACGTCCATCAACCACTGCCCTCTAGATCTACGTCCATCAACCACTGCCCTCTAGATCTACGTCCATCAACCACTGCCCTCTAGATCTACGTCCATCAACCACTGCCCTCTAGATCTACGTCCATCAACCACTACCCTCTAGATCTACGTTCATCAACCACTGCCCTCTAGATCTACGTTCTTCAACAACCGCCTTCTAGTACTACGTTCTTCAACAACCGCCTTCTAGTACTACGTTCTTCAACCTCCGCCTTCTAGTACTACGTTCTTCAACAACCGCCTTCTAGTACTACGTTCTTCAACTACCGCCTTCTAGTACTACGTTCTTCAACCACCGCCTTCTAGTACTACGTTCTTCAACCACCGCCTTCTAGTACTACGTTCTTCAACCACTGCCCTCTAGTACTACGTTCTTCAACCACTGCCCTCTAGTTGCTACGTCCATCAACCACTGCCCTCTAGATCTACGTCCATCAACCACTGCCCTCTAGATCTACGTCCATCAACCACTGCCCTCTAGATCTACGTCCATCAACCACTGCCCTCTAGATCTACGTCCATCAACCACTGCCCTCTAGATCTACGTCCATCAACCACTGCCCTCTAGATCTACGTCCATCAACCACTGCCCTCTAGATCTACGTCCATCAACCACTACCCTCTAGATCTACGTTCATCAACCACTGCCCTCTAGATCTACGTCCATCAACCACTGCCCTCTAGATCTACGTCCATCAACCACTGCCCTCTAGATCTACGTCCATCAACCACTGCCCTCTAGATCTACGTTCATCAACCACTGCCCTCTAGATCTACGTCCATCAACCACTGCCCTCTAGATCTACGTGCGTCAACCACTGCCCTCTAGATCTACGTTCATCAACCACTGCCCTCTAGATCTACGTGCGTCAACCACTGCCCTCTAGATCTACGTTCATCAACCACTGCCCTCTAGATCTACGTGCGTCAACCACTGCCCTCTAGATCTACGTTCATCAACCACTGCCCTCTAGATCTACGTGCGTCAACCACTGCCCTCTAGATCTACGTGCGTCAACCACTGCCCTCTAGATCTACGTTCGTCAACCACTGCCCTCTAGATCTACGTGCGTCAACCACTGCCCTCTAGATCTACGTCCATCAACCACTGCCCTCTAGATCTACGTTCATCAACCACTGCCCTCTAGATCTACGTTCATCAACCACTGCCCTCTGGATCTACGTTCATCAACCACTGCCCTCTAGATCTACGTCCATCAACCACTGCCCTCTAGTGCTACGTCCATCAACCACTGGCCTCTAGTGCTACGTCCATCAACCACTGCCCTCTAGCGCTACGTCCATCATCCCTTGCCCTCTAGCTCTGCATTCATCAACCACTGCCCTCTATTGCTACGTCTATCAAAGACCGCCCTCTAGTGCTACGTCCATCAACCACCGCCCTCTAGTGCTACGTCCATCAAAGACCGCCCTCTAGTGCTACGTTCATCAACCACCGCCCTCTATTGCTACGTCCATCAAAGACCGCCCTCTAGTGCTACGTCCATCAAAGACCGCCCTCTAGTGCTACGTCCATCACCACCGCCCTCTAGTGCTACGTCCATCAAAGACTGCCCTCTAGTGCTACGTCCATCAACCACCGCCCTCTAGTGCTACGTCCATCAAAGAGCGCCCTGTAGTGCTACGTCCATCAACCACCGCCCTCTAGTGCTACGTTCATCAAACACCGCCCTCTTCTTGCTACGTTCATCAACCACTGCCCTCTAGTGCTAAGTTTATCAACCACTGCCCTCTAGTGCTACGTCCATCAACCACTGTCCTCTAGTGCTACGTTCATCAACCACTGCCCTCTTCTTGCTACGTTCATCAACCACTGCCCTCTAGTGCTACGTCTATCAACCACTGCCCTCTAGATCTACGTTCATCAACCACTGCCCTCTAGATCTACGTCCATCAACCACTGCCCTCTAGATCTACGTCCATCAACCACTGCCCTCTAGATCTACGTCCATCAACCACTGCCCTCTAGATCTACGTCCATCAACCACTGCCCTCTAGATCTACGTCCATCAACCACTGCCCTCTAGATCTACGTCCATCAACCACTGCCCTCTAGATCTACGTTCATCAACCACTGCCCTCTAGATCTACGTTCATCAACCACTACCCTCTAGATCTACGTCCATCAACCACTGCCCTCTAGATCTACGTCCATCAACCACTGCCCTCTAGATCTACGTCCATCAACCACTGCCCTCTAGTGCTACGTCTATCAACCACTGCCCTCTAGATCTACGTTCATCAACCACTGCCCTCTAGTGCTACGTCCATCAACCACTGCCCTCTAGTGCTACGTCCATCAACCACTGCCCTCTAGATCTACGTTCATCAACCACTTCCCTCTAGATCTACGTCCATCAACCACTGCCCTCTAGATCTACGTTCATTAACCACTGCCCTCTAGTGCTACGTCCATCAACCACTGCCCTCTAGTGCTACGTCTATCAACCACTGCCCTCTAGATTTACGTCCATCAACCACTGCCCTCTAGATCTACGTCCATCAACCACTGCCCTCTAGATCTACGTCCATCAACCACTGCCCTCTAGATCTACGTCCATCAACCACTGCCCTCTAGATCTACGTCCATCAACCACTGCCCTCTAGATCTACGTCCATCAACCACTGCCCTCTAGATCTACGTCCATCAACCACTGCCCTCTAGTGCTACGTCTATCAACCACTGCCCTCTAGATCTACGTTCATCAACCACTGCCCTCTAGTGCTACGTCCATCAACCACTGCCCTCTAGTGCTACGTCTATCAACCACTGCCCTCTAGAAATACGTCCATCAACCACTGCCCTCTAGATCTACGTCCATCAACCACTGCCCTCTAGATCTACGTCCATCAACCACTGCCCTCTAGATCTACGTCCATCAACCACTGCCCTCTAGTGCTACGTCCATCAACCACTGCCCTCTAGTGCTACGTCCATCAACCACTGCCCTCTAGTGCTACGTCCATCAAGCACTGTCCTCTAGATCTACGTTCATCAACCACTGCCCTCTAGATCTACGTTCATCAACCACTGCCCTCTAGATCTACGTCCATCAACCACTGCCCTCTAGATCTACGTTCATCAACCACTGCCCTCTAGTGCTACGTTCGTCAACCACTGCCCTCTAGATCTACGTCCGTCAACCACTGCCCTCTAGATCTACGTTCATCAACCACTGCCCTCTAGATCTACGTCTATCAACCACTGCCCTCTAGTGCTACGTCCATCAACCACTGCCCTCTAGATCTACGTTCATCAACCACTGCCCGTTAGTGCTACGTCTATCAACCACTGCCCTCTAGATCTACGTTCGTCAACCACTGCCCTCTAGATCTACGTCCATCAACCACTGCCCTCTAGATCTACGTTCATCAACCACTGCCCTCTAGATCTACGTCTATCAACCACTGCCCTCTAATGCTACGTTCTTCAACCACCGCCTTCTAGTACTACGTTCTTCAACCACTGCCCTCTAGTACTACGTTCATCAACCACTGCCCTCTAGTGCTACGTCTATCAACCACTGCCCTCTAGATCTACGTTCATCAACCACTGCCCTCTAGATCTACGTCCATCAACCACTGCCCTCTAGATCTACGTCCATCAACCACTGCCCTCTAGATCTACGTCCATCAACCACTGCCCTCTAGATCTACGTCCATCAACCACTGCCCTCTAGATCTACGTCCATCAACCACTGCCCTCTAGATCTACGTCCATCAACCACTGCCCTCTAGATCTACGTTCATCAACCACTGCCCTCTAGATCTACGTTCATCAACCACTGCCCTCTAGATCTACGTCCATCAACCACTGCCCTCTAGATCTACGTCCATCAACCACTGCCCTCTAGATCTACGTCCATCAACCACTGCCCTCTAGTGCTACGTCCATCAACCACTGCCCTCTAGATCTACGTTCATCAACCACTGCCCTCTAGTGCTACGTCCATCAACCACTGCCCTCTAGTGCTACGTCCATCAACCACTGCCCTCTAGATCTACGTTCATCAACCACTGCCCTCTAGATCTACGTCCATCAAGCACTGCCTTCTAGATCTACGTTCATCAACCACTGCCCTCTAGTGCTACGTCCATCAACCACTGCCCTCTAGTGCTACGTCCATCAACCACTGCCCTCTAGTGCTACGTCCATCAACCACTGCCCTCTAGTGCTACGTCCATCAACCACTGCCCTCTAGTGCTACGTCTATCAACCACTGCCCTCTAGATCTACGTCCATCAACCACTGCCCTCTAGATCTACGTCCATCAACCACTGCCCTTTAGATCTACGTCCATCAACCACTGCCCTCTAGATCTACGTCCATCAACCACTGCCCTCTAGATCTACGTCCATCAACCACTGCCCTCTAGATCTACGTCCATCAACCACTGCCCTCTAGTGCTACGTCTATCAACCACTGCCCTCTAGATCTACGTCCATCAACCACTGCCCTCTAGATCTACGTCCATCAACCACTGCCCTCTAGATCTACGTCCATCAACCACTGCCCTCTAGATCTACGTCCATCAACCACTGCCCTCTAGTGCTACGTCCATCAACCACTGCCCTCTAGTGCTACGTCCATCAACCACTGCCCTCTAGTGCTACGTCCATCAACCACTGCCCTCTAGATCTACGTTCATCAACCACTGCCCTCTAGATCTACGTTCATCAACCACTGCCCTCTAGATCTACGTCCATCAACCACTGCCCTCTAGATCTACGTTCATCAACCACTGCCCTCTAGTGCTACGTTCGTCAACCACTGCCCTCTAGATCTACGTCCGTCAACCACTGCCCTCTAGATCTACGTTCATCAACCACTGCCCTCTAGATCTACGTCTATCAACCACTGCCCTCTAGTGCTACGTCCATCAACCACTGCCCTCTAGATCTACGTTCATCAACCACTGCCCTCTAGTGCTACGTCTATCAACCACTGCCCTCTAGATCTACGTTCGTCAACCACTGCCCTCTAGATCTACGTCCATCAACCACTGCCCTCTAGATCTACGTTCATCAACCACTGCCCTCTAGATCTACGTCTATCAACCACTGCCCTCTAGTGCTACGTCCATCAACCACTGCCCTCTAGATCTACGTTCATCAACCACTGCCCTCTAGATCTACGTTCATCAACCACTGCCCTCTAGATCTACGTCCATCAACCACTGCCCTCTAGATCTACGTCCATCAACCACTGCCCTCTAGATCTACGTCCATCAACCACTGCCCTCTAGATCTACGTCCATCAACCACTGCCCTCTAGATCTACGTCCATCAACCACTGCCCTCTAGATCTTCGTCCATCAACCACTGCCCTCTAGTGCTACGTCCATCAACCACTGCCCTCTAGATCTACGTCCATCAACCACTGCCCTCTTATTCTACGTCCATCAACCACTGCCCTCTAGTGCTACGTCTATCAACCACTGCCCTCTAGATCTACGTCTATCAACCACTGCCCTCTAGTGCTACGTCCATCAACCACTGCCCACTAGTGCTACGTCCATCAACCACTGCCCTCTAGATCTACGTCCATCAACCACTGCCCTCTAGATCTACGTCCATCAACCACTGCCCTCTAGATCTATGTTCATCAACCACTGCCCTCTAGATCTACGTCCATCAACCACTGCCCTCTAGATCTACGTCCATCAACCACTGCCCTCTAGATCTACGTCCATCAACCACTGCCCTCTAGATCTACGTCCATCAACCACTGCCCTCTAGATCTACGTCCATCAACCACTGCCCTCTTGTGCTACGTCCATCAACCACTGCCCTCTAGATCTACGTCCATCAACCACTGCCCACTAGATCTACGTCCATCAACCACTGCCCTATAGTGCTACGTCCATCAACCACTGCCCTCTAGTGCTACGTCTATCAACCACTGCCCTCTAGTGCTACGTCCATCAACCACTGCCCTCTATTGCTACCTACGTCCATCAACCACTGCCCTCTAGTGCTACGTCCATCAACCACTGCCCTCTAGTGCTACGTCCATCAACCACTG